>JABAJZ010006810.1:0-73932 GCA_018857265.1 Termitomyces sp. T32_za158 | reverse complement strand
TATGAGGTCATCATGATGATTTCCGACAGAACTTGTCGCTTATCGGCTGACTGGAGGAGCAGAGTTAACCCGCGGTTAAGTCTTCGATGTGGTATGCCATACGAGCACACCATAGAAATCATAAAAGATAAGAGGCATCGTACAGAATACAATTACCGTGTTACAAGAGTTCGTCCACTAGTGATAATCGGTAATCGTCAGTCAAGCAATCATGCGCCGAAAAATAGATGCATACGTTACTGTCTTCCTCTCTGTTGTCGCTACCTCTGTCTTAGCCCTATTCAAAACTTTCTGGAATTCAGCCACACGATGCCTCATCCTCGAGTGCATGTACGCTTTGCAGCATTTGATGTGATAGTGAAGGTAATCACGGAAAAGTTGGATGTGCGAAATAGTGTTAGAAGCGACGGAAGCATTAGCGAAATGGCGCGGGAAGAGCACGAAGGTAAGATAGCCAATATCATCTGTGTTGCGGAGACCGGGGACATGACGAATTTCGAGTGGAGGATCCCGGTTGGTATACAAGACTTGCGGTGCGTTCTGAACGTTCGGGAGTCGGCGGCGAGTATCAACAAATTCCTATTGCACAGAAGTTAATACCCAGAGGGAGGTAACTAGTCAGGAGACTACCTGAAGAAAGACCTTGCCAAAGATGCGGTCGGTCTCGTCTTGGAATATGGTGGAGAAAATGACAGTCACACGATCGGGGGAAGCCTGAACATAGATAGCTTCCTCGTCACGATAGTGAACCTGCATCAACTCTCCCTGTGAGCCCCCTGATGCCTCCAATTGTTTCTGAGATTCGAAGCCAAGCTCGAATGGAGCAGCCAAAGCATTGCGTTTAAGTAATGCAACCGATAAGATGAACGCTTCGCGAGCCTCTGAAACCACTTTAGTACATCTCATTGGTTCATGATAGGCTTACAACATTACCTGCATCGGTTGGTACCTGCTCAAGATCGATCAACAAGCTCATGTTATATTCATTTTCGGGCTGTGCGAGGAGCAACGACCCATATTCCCGTTTGAGTATGTCCAACGCTCCATATCTCACAAGCTCGTCCCAGCACCGGATGTGCATGGAGAGAAGAAGAGATGTCTTGCGCTCTGGCGTTGATAGATGGAACCTAACACCATCAAAGTCTACAAACTGCACATCGAGGGATGACGGCCTGAGAAATCAAACCATATACTCTTCAGCAAGAGATATATCAAGCTTACTTGGCAATCTTCTCCGCGAGAGTGGTCTGAATGATATAGTTTTGTGCCTATGTCGCCAGATTCAGCTGCAGGTAGTAATGGAAGGTATAGATAGTACTTCGAGGAGAATCATATCAAGCACTGGGTACAGAGAATCGTATGTTTGTTGTGTTCAAACCGTATTCAGTGGCAAAGGACGATCGCGCCGCAGCGTCACGTTGGTACCACATGATCTTCGGCCCCATCTTTCCGGAATAAGGTCCAACAATGCATGAATGTTGAACGTTGAACTAGTACTCATGAGCACGATAGCAATGTTAACAAGGAGATGAAGGATTTGCATGACTTCGATAATGACGAGGAATCAGCAACCTACGCAGGACTATATTTAAACCACATAAGTATTGAGTATTGAGTACTGAGTCTGATTGCTGAATGCAATCCATTCGGGGCAGCACTATTCTTACACGACTAAACGTCTCCACACGTAAGGTAGGATTCGTAGACGATGTTAGAAGAAAGATGGCACAGGCTCTTGAACTTTGCCATTCCAATAGCAGGATGAACATTCCGAGATTTGCTCGCCGAGATTCAACTTGGGCCCAACTACACAGGACATATAACGAATAACTTTCTTTCTTCAGTACTTGTTTGAACTGGGGCTCGTTTACACAGGTAAGAGAGTGTTTGCCTAAGATCTCTTGCGGAGCGGTCGACGCTGAAGGTTTCAAGATTCAAAAGCACAGGAGCCGTAATCGCCATTAACTCGAAGCAATCAGTCAGATACAAAATCGACTTTCAATTAGATTGGCGTGAAAATCCACAGAAAAATTTGAGCTTGGAAACGGGGCAGGTAAAAGTAGTCCTTGTGAGAAGAAGAAAACTCCATCTTTCATGTTGATTAGGTAGTCCATCCCAGAAGAATTCGTGCATGCAAGCACAATACATATCTGTAAGTGAGAACTGAGTGAGAAGGCCTGCAAAGCAAGTAGGATATGAGGTGTATGCGTCGAACATATGAGGTATGGATGGTCATGTGGTTGCGTTAGAAAGGAATGATGCGCGGATGATTACGACGAGAGCAAAGGAATAGAGAAAGAGATCGGGGAAATCCAGGGATAGTAAGCATGGTCTCTAAAAACGATAAGGTACGCAAGATGAGGGGTTAAGGGTGAGATACAATCAAGGGCAACCACCGATCACCGTCGCCGCTGCTGTTGCCACATAGCCAGCGGAATGTCCTCCTCTTCCCCGTTCGTACCAGTATCAGTATTCGGATCTCGTCGATCTCCCGGAATGGCGGCAGATGCACTGTTTACTTTTCGCACCTTACCATTTGGCATTGGCTGAGTCGGTGCAGCTGTAGCAGAAACCGAACGGACAGGTGTCCGATGCTCAGTTTCGTTTTGAAGAGCAATGTTCTCTTGAGAGGAGTTAGGGTTATACCGTCCGTGATTGCGTGCAGGGGGCGAACCCGGCCGAGCAGGCGATGACGACGGAGGTGGCGAGGATCGTCGCTGTGCTGGAGATTGCTGCTTATGCCACATTTGTTGGTCCGGAGACATCGCGCCGGGAGGTAGCCTTGATTGCTGGGGCAAATTTTCTACTGAATAGTAGAATATGTCTCCAGGATGCGTTGCCTGCGGTTGCATCATCTTTGGCGAATTGTACTGTTGTGGATTCCTCTGGTATTGTGGCTCACTGTTGGCATTGTTCACGGGGGCAGAGGTAGATCGATACATAGATAAGCCACCCTGTTGGGATTGTCCGTTGTATCCATTGTACTCTTGCTGCATTTCCCGATGCTGCATCTCATACTGTGGGCCTCTTACCGGCATCTCTGCACGACGAGCTCCTCCAGGTGGCGGCTTTGTTAATGAGCCCTTTCGTCCCGATTCCTTCTTCTTCATTTCCATCTCCCGTTCAACTCTTTCCTTCTCCTGTCTCTCCCTCTCTGCTCGTTCTCGTAACTCTTGTTGTTCGCGTTCCCTCCGTTCCCTTTCAGCATCATCATCGTCTGTATGTGTTTCCGCCGATCCAGTGGATGGTGCCGCCTGCGCCTGCACAGTAGGCGTAGGCTGTGGGTTTTGCGTTTTGTTGATGACGCCTAGATACCAGAACATCAAATTACTTATGAGTACTTGTTCGTAAAGCGGGCGCCGTGGGTTTGCCAGTTTGATATGGCTTAGCCTATAGATAGCTCTTTCCACGTGAATCGGGTATCTTGAGTAGTTATTGGGACCTATGCCAGATGACAGTCCGGGGGCTGCGGGCGATTTAGATTTGGGCGCCCCAAGCAAGGCCTGAGCTGTTTCACGCCCAGATTGACCGGGCGATATTAGCGGTGGAGGGACTTCTTCCTGTTTCCTCTTCGTGCCAAAGAGAGAACCAAAGAAACCTGAATCTTTCTCCTTCTCCTTTTCGGCAGCACGCTCTTTGTTCTCGGAGTCTTTCTGCTTCAATTTCTTTGAGCCCTTCTCTCCGCCCCATTTTCCGAACAGACTTTTCTTGTCCTTCTCCTTGCGAGCTGGCGGTGGACTCGTTGTAGCAGGATAAGGAACGGGCGTCAAAATTACCGCAGGAGGCGATTGGGAAGGGGGTGGACGCTCGATGTTGATGGATGAGACGGGTGACGAAGGCTCGGGTGGCGATGGTGTGCGTGACGGCTGCTGTTCGGCTGGAGGCTGTGGAGACAGGAGTCGTTGAGGTTGTGGATGATGTATTACAGGCCCCAGAGCTTCGAGAAGCTCTGGTTGGATCTCAGAAGTTGGTTGAGGCTCTTCGGGGAAGTCTATTTGCGTTGTAGGTGGTGATGTGCTTATGATGACCGAGGTTTCGCTTTCGTCGCCCTCGCGTAAATATAAGTCTAATATGGGTGCCTCTTCGCTGAAGGATTCTCGTCGTTGAGCAATGCCTTCATCTGAGAAGGGCATACTGCGACGCTCTGTAGGGCCTGACTCTACGGAGTCTCCATGATCACTAGACGATATGTCATCTGAAGAGCGTGATTCGACGAGAGCTGTCTGTGCCCTTGTTGGTTTCCGACGAGAACCACCAAAGCGGTGTCCTACACTCTCCCCAGGACCAGCTTTCCGTATTTTTGTTCGAGCAGCTCGCCGAAGAATCTGACCGGGAGGTGGCACAATGATGGGAGCATCCGCCTCGTCCAGATTGGGCAATTCATCCACCTTGCCGAGGGCTAGCGACCCATGAGAATCGATATAATGTATTGAGTATGTGTGAGGTCGACGTACCTAATGGCGGGACGTTCAGGCTCAAACTCCTTCTCAATACATCTCTTAGCCGTGAGGGGTCGTTGGTGACCGAAGCCTCCTCTGCCAGCTGCTCTAACTTCTGCAGGTCATCGAAGGTGAGTTGAGGACCCTGATTGTGGTAAAAGCTGCTGCGATTGCGCCTGAGCGGTACGATGTTCTCATTCTCGACACCATCGTCCTCATCCGGCCTGTACTGACGACTAAGCATCGACTTCTTCCGGCCGAGACCCGAGGAGGACGAGAGAGAAGAAAACGAGCCTGATCGCCCGAGAGAACCTGACCCATCTTCAGAAGAGGGGGATAGCCTGGCGTGTTCTTTGAGAAAAGCTCGGAACTCTGCTGGGGCTATCTCAGGATGGACGCTGGCAGGGACCCATAGGGACTGAAAGAGAGGGAAAGTGTCGTTTGCTGGGTTGTGTGGAGACTGAGGATCGCCTTCAGAGCTGCCGCTTGTGCCGGATCCGCTGGCGCTCTCAGACGAAGACTCGTCAGATGGAGTGGTGAGGCGATATGAGGTTGGAGAGGTCGGAGAAGACTGGTTGGGGAGGTCGAGATCGATGGTGAGGGCGCCGGGGGTGACAGAGCGACGACGGATGTCTCTGAGAGCCTCGACCTCACGCAGTATGTCGTACTCAGAGGGCTGGAGGGTTGCTGCCATTGAAGAAGGGAGGACTAGAGAGGCGCCTTTGCTGGCAGAGACCGCCGGTGACGGCACAAGTAATGTTCAGTGTTCAAGCCAATTTGCACAACTCCCACAAACTTTGTCTCATGCTACATTGTCTTCCTCTCCACATCTATCTACTATCATCACACCATCTGACGTCCCATCATCTCCGTCCCAGCTGGGCTGTCCCGCTCTCGCGTCTCAGCTCCTGCACAACCGCCTGCACCAACGTCGTTAGCTGCCAGCAAATGGTTACTACACACGACTGACAGCTAGTGCCTCCGGATTAGCCCCGCTCTCAATCATTCCAACACACGTCGCGAGCGTCTCTTTGTCCAGCTGCGTATTCAAAAGCTGCGACATTTCATAAAGAACTGTAAAATCATGTCGATCCAGAGACATCCTTCTGTTTCTGCGGCAACCCACTGTCAAGTGTTTGTTGGGCAGACGCTATGCGGTCTGCTTCTCGCGTAGACATCGCGTTTCCACAGGGCGTCAGATGCAAGTGCTGAGCGCTGAGAAGCAATCTGCCAACAATAGACAACAGTGATTCCCACGCTTTATTTTTCCCATCTCCTCCACAATGGCACCTAACAAAACGCCAAAAAAAGCGGTTTCTGTGCCAAAGAAAGAAAAGGTCTTTCACCCATCATCACGCAAGGCAGACCAGCTAGCGCGCAAAGCTCTGAGAAAGGGGAAGCTTGGAAACCTTGCGTCAAAGCGGAGTCAAAAGCAGAATTCCCTTGGTATGTTGTGCTCCAACAGAGGTGGACCGCTCCCTGACCAGGGGCAGAATAGTCGATTTCTATGGTTTCTTCTTCCAATCACTCCCAGAGGAGGGCGTGCTGACCCTCCCTGAGCTTCACTCTATCATCAGAGATGTCTGGCTATCAAGGTTTGATGAAGAGTTAGAGCAAGAACAAACTGCTCGGCGCAAAGGACGACCCAAGAGTGCGAAAGAGTTGAGATTAGAAGAGATAAAACTACGAGAGGCAGAGGAATATCGGACCGGCATGGGTGAGTGCTACAGATCGTACGCGGCATTATTTAATGTATCTTGCAGAGGTCATCGATCTTACGCATCCTGCGACCGTCGAGCTATTTCGACTGTGGGACCAGAAGGAGGCCGCTTATATTCAACTCCTCCGATTTGTTCGAATAACCAGCACCGACCCTGACATAGTCGTCGTCTCACGGCCAGGAAAGCACAAATCAATATTAGCAGCATCGGAATCATCGGACCATGAAATGGGAAATATTGAGGGGTAGACTGTATTTGAATCTAATCGCCATCTTATCATTCTCTATATGCGGTTCTACGGATGCATATTTTAAAGCCATTTCCGGAAATTACGGAAAAACATAAACTTTTTTCAAATACTAAATAAGATCGTCATTGCAATCAGTGCAACGATCAAATTGCTGATCATTTGGCCTGGACTTTCAGAATGCCGTTTATAGAGTGGAGTAGGGCATCTAGACGGTGTTTATTCATGCTTCCAGACCCGACGTATATACTCTAGAACCATCCTTCTTGTCCAGTCCACCTACTAATCAATGTCCTCTGCGATACCTCGTGTCCTAATTGTGCGCTGTGGTGTCTTCTGATGTTTAGCGAAAATTTTCTTGTTAACCGACCCTTGCCATAGGTTGGAGGTGGGCCTTCGGGACTTGTCTGTGCTCTCTCCCTCATCCGCAATGGCGTTCCTGTACGTATCATCGAAAAGAGTACCGAGCCTCGCCTGGGACAGCGTGGTGCAGGTATTATGGTATGTTCCCTCTTTCTTCCTTTTTATCTCTCGAATACATACCGACAAAAACAGCCCCGCACTCTGGAAATTTTCACTAGCTTCGGATGCGTAGAGGAGGTCACAAAGCTCGCTATACCCCCACCCTTGACTCGTCAATATGGACTTCCCAATGACACGCAGCCAATTGGCGAGTTCGACATGTCCCCTCACATAGAACCTACCCCATCTTGCCCTTATGTGTGTATCCTCGCTCCTCAATTCTTCACTCGGTTGTAATCGCTCGATTCCAGAATAACATAGTACTGCTCGGCCAAAGTTTTGTCGAAAGCATACTACGTGACACGTTAGCCAAACTCCAATGCCAGGTTGAAAATGGCACCGAGCTTATTTCTTTTGAACAAACCGAGAACGGTGTCAATGTACACCTATTACGGCATGGTTCAGACGGTTCGGATGTAAAAGGGACTCCTGAACACTGTACCTATGATTGGATGATTGGTGCGGATGGTGCCCGGGGTATCGTGCGGAAAATGACAGGATTCTCGTTTCTTGGCGAGACCCGGACAATAGAGAATCATGTCGTAGGTGATGTTTTCGTCGAGGGGTTGTCACCAAAGGTTAGTGATCTGTCCCGTTGTCACTTTGACTTGGTTTTTATGCCTCTTATCACAGTATTGGCATATGTGGGGCGATGCTAGCACCATGCTGTATGTCATATCCAACCGGCGCGTTTGAACGTTTGTAGTAACATCTAGACTTCAGCGTCAGCTTTCGCCCTACCGAAACTCCTGGACTTTTCTCTTTCGTTATTGCTGGTCACAAAGTTAACCACGGTCTCTTGTCCTCGGACGAGGGGGCCCTAAGAAAATGCTTTGCGGAAAAAACCGGCTCAAACACTAGCCTCAAGTTCAAGGAGATACCCTGGGTGAACCATTATATGTTGGTCGAACGGTTCATTTCCAAAGGTCGTGTTTTGACTCGTACCTTAGCCCAAATATCCGCATGGTCGAAACGTTCCAGAGGGGGAGGGTCTTCCTTGCCGGAGGTACGTCCAACTATGGGTATATCGTTACTGTTGCCCTTTCCTCATCGAATTGTCAAGATTCTGCGCATGTCCATAGTTTCACCGGTGGTCAAGGTATAAACACCGGTATCCAAGATGCCTATAACCTGTGCTGGAAACTTGCCCTCGTGCAGCGTGGACTGGCTTCCCCTGCCCTCCTTCGAACATACTCCGAAGAACGAATACCCGTCATCAGGGAAATGCTCGATCGCACAACACGGATCCTTAAATGCACATTCACAGAGAGGGCGAGTGAATCATGGAACAAGGCGAACGGCCTACTTCAGCTTGGCATCAACTACCGCTGGAGTTCAGTCGTACTCGATGAGCGCAAAAGAGCCGAAGATGCCGAGTTTTCTGACTTTGACTTTGACGAAGAGGACGAGGAGGAGCCATGTGATGCCATTGACGCGTACGGTGGAAGCACTGAAGGGACTCTACGAGCAGGTGACCGCGCCCCTGACGCTACAGCCCTTGTAGATCTCTCCAAACGTGCAGCAACACACCGATTGTTCAACATATTTACTCCGAATCATCACACTGTCCTTATATTTTCAAGAGCACTCGATCAATGTCCCGCAATCGTTAGGACGCTCAGGGAACTCCCGTCGGATGTTGTACGGTCTGTTGTGCTTCTGAGGCGTGGGCAAGGCATACCAGCATATTGTCAAGGTGTCACTTTTGTTCTTGAGGATTGGGAGGGACACGCACATGACGCGTATGGAATCAAGGATGAGTGGGCTGTAGCGGTGATACGGCCGGATGGGGTGGTTGGTGCGATCGTGGGTGGTGCCGAGGGGCTTCGGAGTTACTTTTCCAAGATTTTTCTACATATGAGGAGATGACAAGGTTCTTGACTTTTTTTCTGGAGCTGGATATTATAAAGTTGTATTATTTTCATACGTCGGTAATGCACCACTTGTGGGATCCTAGGTAATACGTGAAAACCAGGCACAAATGTTTCAAACGAGTTTCTGTCATCGATGATTGTTGAAATTGATTTCTCTTGCTGATAGACAACAAACTCTTAAGATCATATTGACCACGATGGGCAACGACATCATCTACCGTTTGCCCACTTATCCCTCGACTACGGCGCGAAAATCATTATCTCCCACTGAGCTGGGTGCCATAAATCAAATCATCTCGTCTGCTCTCCTACAAACCATCGCGTTACCGCCCTCAAAGCGCGATTCGCCTGCAGCGCGCGCTTTTGTTGCATCCTATGCCAAAGACACGGCTCTTCAGATTTTGCAAAGCTTAATTTGGCAATCTGGATCCACTAGTACTTCAAAAAATGACAGAATCATACGAAAGCGTACTCTAATCCTCGCGGAAAGAATTGCGCCAGTGTTGGACACTCAGATCCTCCTGGATCTCGCGATTGTATATGCGCAAACGAACGAGTCCAAGATCAAGACTATCTTCCAAGAGGCATTGAAATCTAACCCACACCTTGTGGATTCAGTGGAGGCAGATTTTGTACCAGCGGTTACACATCTGTTTAACCCGGCTCAGGGCCTATACGCCATTCGCAAGGTCACACACTGTGTTGTGTCCTTCCTTCGTGCCTCTCCTCCAGAAATCGTTCGCTGCTTCTCACATAACCAGGTTTTTGTCCTCGCCCTTGGTACCCTCTATGATCAAGGCCTTGGATCCATTGCTCAGTCGTACGGCGGATTATCCATCATTAGAAATTCCACAAGTAGTACCGTTGATGAGTGGGAGCCGATTTGGGTCCAGGCAAAAGTCGACTTGGTTGACGCGTTCCATATCATTCTCACCTCTCTTCTCAATGATATTTCTATTGCATCAGGACCCGCCCTCGGTGTTGAGTCTGAGCGTACATTTAGCATTATATTTGCCCTCCTAGAGCTCCCCTCAACATCCTTTACTGCCTCCTCAACACCACCTACCCCATTCTATAATCGCTCACTCCTCACCGACTATCAAGCAACATACTCCTTGTCCAAGACTCTTTCCATCGCCCTCCGCAATGCAGCCGAGAAAGATGCACGTCTTGACCTCCTAGAGTCCACGTTGCAGTCCCTGGAGCCCTCCCTACCTAATAAAATGAAAAAACGCAAAGACGCGGGGGTGCTCAAGATCCTCATAGGTTCTTCCGGAGTTGCCCCTGGAATCGATAATCGTGGCGATGGAGGCAGAGTCCGCTCCACTCAGAGTTCAATGGATTCGATTGGGATCGGAAAGGTCAAGCACAAAGTTGCACAGTCAACCTTCGCTGCATCCTCTTCGGCTTCAGTTTTGTCGGTTCCTGATATCGACATCAAAGTCACTCAAGTCCTTGATATCTTCCCCGACCATGCGCCAAACTACGTTCGTGCACTTTTGGGACACGCGACGTATGGAGGTGAACCAGAAAAGGTGGTCATGGCGCTCCTTGATGGTTCGGCCCCTTCGCCTGAGGAACTGGAAGCAGAAGCCACGGTTGCATCCATCAGTGATACGAACGATGTGATACGGTTTGTCAACGAGCGGAAGAACGTTTTCGATGACGAAGTGATGGACCCTTCGAAGTTGCGCATTGGCAAAGTAAAGTAAGATATCTTTTCCTTACTACCGGATGAGGCTTTAATCATTCACAGGGGAGATGCGTCCAATGTATTGAAGGATAAGACTTTCATTGAGGAGATGAAAGCAGATATCCTACGAAGGGCTGAGGCCATCTCCGACGAAGAGGCGGAATATACGATTTCATCTTCCCAGCCCACAGGAATTGATTACGCCTTTGACGAGGATGAAGACGCTGGTGTCAGCGGAATCAAAGTTGCAGGGGACGGGGAGGAGAGCGGCAGTTCGGATGCCGACGATGATAACGCCGACGACGCGGAGAGACCATCCACAGCTTTGGGCACCGAGACAATCCTTGAGCTGGCGTATATTAAGGATCCAAAGTTGTTCGACAGAGATGGACAGACGCGTAGGAGCAAAGCGCGTGCAGACCTGAAGGCACAGACCAAATGGACTGATGAACAGATCGAAGGGTGGAGGATTATGCTGGAGAGAAATGTGAGCAAACACTATTGATACACCCTTATTTCATCGCTTATATGATCTGGCAGCCTCGAAAAGATAAGATCCTACAAAAACATGAATTTGCGGGCAATCGCAATCAAGCTCCTGGTTCCGTTATCACTAGCTCAAGTGCCGGACCTTCTGGCGGTGGACGTGATGGTGGTGCTGGAAGTGGTAGGGGTAGAGGCGGTGCTGACCGTAGGGGAGGCAGAGGAGGGCGAAGTGTTCGTGGTGGCGCTGACAGCGCTAGAGAAAGGGCCTGGAAGGATAAGAACAAGGCAACTCATGCGAACCACAATCGTAAGAAAGGTCATGATAAGAAGATGGCCCGTGCTGGTGCAGGGGTACCTCCACCTTGAGTGCTACTGTCCGTAGACTCTTACCCTTGATATAGTTAGATGTCCTCGTTCTTGCACCAACTCGCCACCACCATGCAAGGGCATTATCTCTGAAGAAGTTGCTCCTGGTCCACTGATTGCAGAAACTTACATTGCAAAGTTGAGAAACGGAAGTAGATGATGTGATGAAGTTTTGTCAATAAATAATAGACTTAGGATGTAAGGTTGAAAACTATGGAGGAGTTGGTCGCAGTACGGATTAGGCAGGTCTATGGTATGTATTCAATAGCTCGGCCATAAGGCCTGGGCCTGAAGCTTGAAGCTTGAAGGCCTGAAGCCTTGAGGGTCAACGTGGGTGCGGGGTTGACTGGCCCACGGGCCCTACAAAGTATTTGCATCTGACTCGGGCGTTGAAGCTCTCCAGGGACAGTGTTACACAGGTTATAACACACAATCACTACTCTGCAAAACCACACACATTGTAGTACCTACTATGGCGATAAATGCTAGGACTACGTAAAGAAAACAGCCTCGAGGCAAATTTACAAACCGTCTTGACCCCCACCATGGATGCGGCCTCTGTACTGAGTGACGATGACTACGATGTTGTATCCAATCCAGGCCAACGTTCACTTGAATCTAGTACTGCAGACTTTGGACATATTCCAGTGCAGATGGTCTATGAGCCACCTCCATCCCAGATGGCTCGTGACAAGATTGAGTCCGTCTTGTGGACCGCAAACGACATCCAAGCCTACGTGCGTAAGGCTCTCGGTATCACAAAACCTACTCTACCTCTCAGTGACACTACAAAGCGAGTATATGTTGACGGGGTGTTTGATGGATTGAGTGCAGGGTTTGCTGTAATGTCTTATGGAGGTTCAACTTCTACTAATTATATCGTTCTCGATTCTTCAGATATGCTCTCCGCCTACGACAGGCCAAACTCTCGTTTCCCTCAGTTTACCTCATCGTGGGAGTGTATTCTGACGATCAATTACGCTTGCATGGCTACCTTACTTCCTTTCCTCATGTCGAGCGATGTGAAGTCGTCAGACATTGCCGATGGGTGGACGAAGTCATTACCGAAGCTCCCTACGTGCTCAAACCCGAATTCATTGAACGACACAGGATTGACTATGTTTCTATTGAAGATGGGACATCCGTGGATCCTGACTGTGATAAAGCAAGGCTCAAAGGCTATGATGCTATGAAAGATATGAGTATGTTCATGACATTAATCAGAAAACTTGGAGTGGCATGGCTCATCGTGAACTTCAGAGATCGCCATTCCAACCAGGAAGATACCTGGAATTTCCTTAAGGCTTCCGACCCTCTCAACGACACCTGTGCCTTTTGAGGAGCCAACGCAAGCTGATTCCTAGGATCGACTGACGTGCTCCATAACGTGCTTAAAGCTGGAAGCTCTGATTGGTTACGTTTTACTTGTTTTCTCAGTATTCTTGAGATTGTATACCTGGTTATTCGTTTTCAATATTGAATGTTTGTCCTAACTCTGATATTATGTAAGTGTTTGAGGACCTCCACAGTAACTACATATGTACATTTAATTTGTCAACCTGACAATCACGACCGCCTCCGCTAGTCTCATCAAGGATTCGTTTCTACAATGCATACCCAAGGATACCCAAGCTGGAACTATTCAAAAAGCGTTAGCTGCAGTCCAAGTCACATAATTACCCCAACAGTTGCCGCAGCTTCAGCAATGGCTTGTGAAGATTGCATCCCCACCACACACGTGACATCTCAATGCACTGAACAGTGTGTTGTCATTACCTGCGATGACCCACACGAACTGAATGAATGTCATGGGATTGGAGATCTGCACTGTGATTTGGCTTGCGACGGCGGTGTAAATTGTACTGGCTGCGATGGTTTGCACAAAACCGTGAGCGTGAGTTCGGCACACATACATTGATTGGTTCATCGTCCTCGACGGTTGCTTTATAGTTCCAGTGTTGCACTGATGATATGTCCAACCACTCGCTCCCTTGGGATCCTTTGACGGAGGACTTATTTTGCTCATGTTCAGACTTACAGCATGCTCAAAGTACCCCGGGTTTCCGGCACCAATTACAGCGTACTAACCCTTTTGAAGACCTGAGTGTCCAGTCCACACTCTCATCGACTCCACTGAACACTCCTCGTATTTCTTCAACAAATTCTCCAATTGGCTTACCATCTCAATTGACCGTTCAAAGTACCGCGCTTTTCACCTGTCTATGGGGTCATTGTGAAGCAAATTTCGCTTCTCTCACTGAACTTGTCGGCCATGTGAACCTTGTACATCTCCGTCCGCCCCCTTATCAGAAGCAAGAGGTGGACTCTGCTTCTCTGACTACCGATATGGCTTGCCAATGGAGCGACTGTACCGCTTACCCACCATATGCTATTCCTACGTCATCTACAGGTGATCAAGCCAGCGAAATCTTGAACTTCCTTACCAGCCACCTGCTCAATGATCACCTCGGTCTTATCGGCCGTAATCAGACTCCTGTCACCACCACTACTTCGCCCTCGAAAGTGTCCATTGAAAAGTCAGCGGAAGTCAATTCTTCAGCAATACCAAGCGCGGACAGCATCAAGTGTCGATGGGGGTCATGTGGACGGTCGTTCGATAGCAACGAGCTTTTGACGCAGCATCTAAATTCCGAGCATATTGGATCGGGCAAAGCTTATTATGAGTGCTGCTGGGACGGTTGTAATCGATCTGGAAAAAACGGGTTTTCTAGCAAGCAGAAAATATGCCGACACTTGCAGGTCAACGCTACATGTGTTTTCCATGTGCCCCTACTAAACTTGTTACACCCCTTAGACACATACTGGACACCGCCCTTTCCAATGTGATGCTTGTTCTCAGTATTTTTCAGAAGCCGCTACGCTGCAACAACACATGCGCAGACATACGCGAGAAAGTACGTATGTTTCTGGCCTTTTTTACCTTATCCCATACCTTGACAGAACCCTACGTCTGTGATCATCCCGGTTGTGGAAAGACTTTTGCGATCGCCGGCGCCTTGACCATTCATAAACGAATCCATAATGGTCAAAAGCCTTTCAAATGCAAATTTTGTGACAAGTGCGTTCATCATGAAGGACAAATTTCCCTCAGTTTCTAAAACTCGTCTTATCTAGAGGATTTTCTGAATCTTCCAATCTATCAAAACATGTAATTATTTTCCTAGGCTTGTTATGATAGCGCTCATGTGTCTGCCTCAGCTACGTACCCACACTGGCGCACGCCCGTATTGTTGTACTGAGCCAGGGTGCAACAAATCATTTGCACGGCCTGACCAATTGACGAGACACTCTGGGGTTCATAGGAAGAAGGTTTCCGACCAAACAGATGCTTCTTAAGCTACTATGATATCAGCGATTATATGCACCACACGATACCTTTTGGATATGATAAAATACATTTGTCTGGAGAGTATGTATGTACATAGTTACATTAGTGATGGATGATGATGTCCGGATGAACTCGTCACATTAGGGTACTTATCAAGTATTTTTGCAATTGCACATGTACGTCTCCACATCAAAACTATCATTCGTCATCGAACTCCTCCAATCCTCCAGTTTCAGTCATACCAAGTTGGACCACTTTAACGACATTCTCCAGACTGTCATCTTCTTGGCCTGGATTAATGGTTTCTTCAAGTAAAGAAGACTTCTCTCCTGAAGGGTCAAGGAAGTTGAGGCATCCTTGTTGACAGCCGCGCCAACGCATTGGCACAGACCCTCCAACTTCTACACCCGCGATCATTGTTTCCCAAGTGTATCGCTCCTCCGCATGTTGGATGAACAGCCTCGGAGTGCATAGTCGTTGATGTTTTGGGGATGGGCACAGTCCAACTCCCGTTATATCTGCGGTAGATCTCATGTCGGTAGTATCTTCCTCGAGGTATACTGAACCGGGGAGTGATAGATCCAAGGTCTTTCGAGCAAATGGTGGCAGGTCCCGTGAGAAGTAGACCTTGTTCAAAGGTAATTGTTCTGTTGAATGCAGCGTAGGCATTTCCTCTGGCAGGGGAAGTACATAATATGTTTCAAGCACCGTCTCTGAATTAGGTTTTGTAGGGTCGATCGGCGAAAGTAATAACCTCAAGAGCAGCTCATTTAACGAGGGAACTCGATTCAATGGTATTGTTTCGGAGACTTGTCTCTGTTTTGCACCAGTGAACAGAAGTCTTTTCCGGCTCATAGTCGATGAACCCAAAGAGCAGGGATCGGAAGAAGGCGGTGGTGACAAAAATGGGTTGGGAAAAAGATATAGAGATTTGAGAGTCATTTGGAGCATTTCTGCAGGTAAATACTGGATGTGATTCTGGCCGATGCTCAATTCTTCTAGGCCTCGCAATTGAGCAATCTCCGGAGGGATATGAACCAGCTTGTTGTTCCCTGATTATACACAGTTCAGTAACCTTGATCACTCCTCCACATAACATCAAAACTCACGTAGCGATAAGACGGTCAAATTCTCCATGTTGGCTGAGCGAAACAAGGAGAGAGGGATAATAGTTATGTTATTGGTAGAAAGAAAAAGCTGTATCTTGTTTTTGGGGAGTCCAAGAGGTAGTGTAGCAACACTCTGAGTGCGTAACATGGGCCTTGCCCATATTTCCGCGCCTGCTGGTTCTGTAGAGGCACGATTCAGAGGTCGTGTGAGAGAAGGCCCAGAAGAAATTGTCCGCGGAGTGAGTGTAACATAATTTGAGTCGGAACGCTCAGAAGAAGTCCAAAAATTAGACAAAACTTCAACGAAAGACTCTGGAATATATGTAAGGTTGAAATTTCTGAGTGAACGAACTCAATAAAAGTCTGCCGCGATATGTAAAACATACTGACTCCAGGCTAACGCGACCATTACCTTCGTCAATGATGTAGTCACTCGCTTTTTCCCAGATGTCCGCTTCAACTCGATCTGACGTCATAGTGGTAGAAAATGGCGCTAGGAGAGTGCTGTTCGTTGGAGATAGTTGGGTATCCCATGTGTGCGTTTCAGACGGTTTGTGATATCTCAGCTTTTTAAGTGCGGTCGACGGTGTAGTTGGAGACCTAGAGCGTTTCTGTTCGTACTCTGGAGGCTTCCAATTGTCCTTGGAGGCCGAGAAAGGGTCGCGCGTTAGTGGCATAGAAAGGATATCATATTCATGATATATTTCTGCGACATGATCAGGACCAGGAGATGAAACAGGCGGCGAAGTATCAACGAATGCTCCTGGAGATGAGGGAGGAGATGACAAAAATGGAGAATGAGGGTCAAAAGATGATGTGGAGTCCATGGAAAAGTTATAAGAGCCTATGTAGGTCCCAGAGCACGATCAGGTGACTAGCGTTCCCGGTGATGTCTGTTCCTTCTCACCCCCGCTTCCACCTGCCCAACTTTCAGTATGGCTTATCGCTGGGCTTGAGACAAGCAGGAATTATCAGGCAACTTGTCAACCAATAACCAATGGAATTCAAGAGATGTGTTTCAGCAGGTCCGAATTTTTTTGCAATTGTGTTTTGCTTGAACGCGTTGCAGATCTCGTCTGCTATAATCCGGAGACAATATGCATGGTTCATCAAATAGCTGCTACTACTTATAGCAAACTTATAGAGCTTGAATGCTGGATTGGGAAAAACGACACGCTTTCGACTCTGCTAATACCTGAGGTATTTCTTCATGCTATGTACATAATTCATTTTCGCCACACCTTGAGGTGACGAATTCAGAATGACGCGACACCACTGACATGTGCTTACAAGATTCCAATGAGTTGAAATTGCATGGAGATCTTGCATCCGGAAAAAAAGAGGCCGGAATGATTATAATAAAGGACGAAGCTTTAAGCTTCAAGGCAGATAGTAAGTATGTGACGGCATTCGGGATTAAAATCAGTTGGTGGCAACGGGGACATTGCTCTGGGAAGGAATTTTGCGAGCAAGTTCGAGACTGATAGTTCTGCCCTTCTTCCGCATTTCCTGCCATTTGTGGACTTGGTTGGCAATGAGTCCCTCTCTCTTTTCCCTTCTCTCTGCGACTAGCCGTAGAATGTGTGAACGTTTCGTTGCCATCGGCTCCTTCATGTCCCACCCCTTGGCCTGACCTTTGGTCAATCTCAACAGCTCGTACTTCCGCATCGCGCGATTGGCCATTATCTGGAAGTTAGTTTCAATCCACTTCTCTCGTTCCTCCTTCTCCTGGGTCGGCATGTCCTCAAGTCGGTGGGGATAGTAGAACGGATCAACCAAACCAACGACGGCACGCTTATAAGTCTTGAATGCTTTGCGCTTAGGATTGCGCCCCGATGGCGCAGGAGCAATGTAATTATCTGTTCGGATGTAGGTCGTTTTTACGCCGTAGACGGCAAGAAGGTAGGAACGCATATCGGTCTTAGTGACCGACTTGGGAATGCGAAAGGTGGCTTCATAAGGGTTATAGGGTTCTCCTTTGGGAGTGTTGTTGCGAACGAGTCGAATGATGATGTTGGGAAGGTAAACACGTCGACCGACGACTTCTTTTTCTTCAACTCCACCGCGTTCTACCGTCTTGAAACCGCGCACCCGGGACCTTCTCTCATTTAATCTCTCGATCCATTGGGCATCCGTGATTTGCTCCCCATCTATCACCTTGAGCTTCTGTGTAACTTTAAGTCGTCTGTAGCGCGCATTTTCAGTGGGTGTGAGACCATGTGGCGTCGAGTCGGAAGTGCCAACCGCTGTTGGGCCGAATCTTTTGCGTCGGCGCAGACGAACAGCAAGTGGGGTCGAAGCTGTCCTTGCAATGCGAGCTGCTTCAGGTAAGACCGCCGGCGGCTTTGTGGAGTACAACCGGCGAGTAGCACAAGTGAAACGCTGCATCATAAACGCTGCAACGTCGTCTGAAGAGAAGCTGAATGAGTGTAAATTTATTGGCACGTGACTCAGAATCCACTCCCAGGCTTACTTTCACGAGACCATAGGCGATACACCTACTTGGACTCAGCCTCAATCCGAGGATAGCCATGGCTATCACCTGCGCGAGGGTGGTCAGAGCATTTGGCTCAACATGCGCGCCGATGACTACGATCGTTGGCTTCTCATTGCTCTTGACCTGGATATTTATCCTGTATCAGCCAAGTCCTGGCCCCGGCTCCATTCAGAAACTTGGATGGCAGTCATGGGAAGTGGTATCTATGTCAAATGACTCACAGAGTCCAATACAAGGCAATAACACCGACTTGGCTATACCAGTTGACTCCGAAACACCGGATGTGAATTGGTGGAACGTCACCTTACCAGAGCCACAAGTCGATTCATCTAGTTTTCCATTAGACGTGTGGGCGCCTTTGCTTCCCCATAGTACTGGTCGTATGTCAATTCTTGGCTTTTGCATTGATCCATTGCCTGATCGCTCTATTTTACAGTGTCCGAAATTACTGTCACACAGTGTAGGATAAACCCATCATTGGCTGAAGAAGTATGTGCTCCCGGTTCGACGAGCGAGGAAGATGCTATCAAAGGGAAGTGGGTAAGAGTAAGACGCGATTTGAACCTTGAGGGAGGTTACTTATCTCCTTACCTGGTTAGTTCCCCCTGCCAGTATAAATGTCTGTTACTGACTATTTCTAGAATATTTATTATCGACGTACGAGACGACAAGACATCAACCTGGTTGCTGATATTCAACTCCTCGCTGATAATGACGAGCCTTCAACACCTGGTGCCTGGCATAAAGTGAACACATCCCTCAGGGCGGGAATATTCCATGCCGCTCCTTTATACCTATGGTACCGGACTGGCACCACTGCAGGAGAAATGAATGCCGTTGAGCGTTCCAATATCATCACCGAGTTGGACGTCTTATATGGCGAAGACGTTCCCTGGTACGGTTTCGAGAAGCTTGAACCTCCTACGATGCCGGAGAAAGGAAAGGTGGAGGCTACTTGGCTAACGTATAGGCGTGGCGTAAAACGTAAGTTGTGTTGATCTACTACTTATTCCACGACTACGATACGGCCACTCTGTCCAGCTCCACCACGTGCACCACCTTTGCATTTCTCCCGCTCCGGTAAATTCAAGATCATGCAGGTAGCCGATCTACATTACTCTGTTTCTCAAGGCTTCTGCCGAGATACCGACCGAAAGCCATGTCAACATTCAGATAACTTGACGACTACTCTCGTTGGTAAAGCCTTGGAAGCTGAAAGACCAGATCTCGTCGTCTTCACGGGGGACCAGCTCAATGGACAAGGAACCACATGGGATCCCAAGTCTGTTCTTGCCAAGTTCGCAAAGGCTGCCACAGATAGGAAAGTACCTTGGGCTTCAATCTTCGGTAATCACGATGAGGAGGATGGTATGCCAAGAGAAGAACAGATCACTTTGATGAAGGCCCTACCCTATAATCTTGTTGACAGAGGCCCAAAAGATGTGTCCGGAGTTAGCAACTATGTATTGAAAGTGTTGAGTGCGGATCCGTAGGTTTGAATTTCATTCGATATATCTCTGTTGATCTGATAATCAAAAGTTCCAAAACACATCTTTTGACTTTATATTTCCTCGATTCCGGTGCCTACGCTAAAGGTTACTGGGATTTTTTCGGCTTCATCCCCACCGAATATGATTGGATCCGTGAGGTAAGATGAGTGTATGAATATTGACAGTTTGAGACTAAATTGTCTTTCATCTCTTAAGAGTCAAACAAATTGGTTCCTACAGCAGTCCAGCATGTTCTTTCACCGCGAGATTCCAATTCGAACGCCTAATGTACATTTCTAGGTATGATCAAACCAATCGAGAGGCCGTTCCGCCCTGATTCGACAAAGGATCTTGGTCATGCGTGGAAAGTTAGACAAGAACAGATTACTCCTGACACACGAAGACTGGCGAAACCTAATGCGCTGATGTTCTTCCATATACCTTTGTGAGTTCATACCCGTGGCTTTGATTCCAGCTCAATGGGAATCTGTCAGACAAGAGGCTTATACAAAGGCGGACTCCGATCCTGGGACGCATATTGCCCTTGATGTAGGCATCCATGGTCAAGAGCCTCCAGGTAATGCGAAAGGTAATGCAGGATTCTATGAGAATGGAGTTCTTAAAGCTATGGAGAGTGAGCATATTGGAAAAGGCAATGCTCTTGAAGTGAAAGTTATTGGAAATGGCCATTGTCACAGTAGGTCTTCATCCATTAACTACGCGGGAGTATCTGAAAATGCTCCCCTAGTTACTGAAAACTGCCGTCGAGTCAAAGGAATCTGGAACTGTTTTGGGGGTGGCGGGTGAGTACCTTGCTGTCAAGCTTTTCGACCATTAACCGATTTCGTAGATCTTATTCTGGATACGGGAAAGTCGGGTAGGTTGTGCCACGCAGTTATAGTTTTAGACACTCATCTGTGCAGCTTTGATCGCAGATTCAGGATATATGAGATCTCAGACTATGGAGAGACGATCAGGACTTACAAAAGGACAGAGAAGGATGAGATCGTGGACGACATGATTCTTGCGGGTAAAGGGGCTCCACTGTAACCATTATCAGAGTTGACCACACTGTCTCATCTACCGTTGTAATGTTATATTATTTAGGCTTCACACGTATGAGGTCTTTCTATTGAAACAAGTAATTTTACATGTAAATTTATGTTCAAGACTCAGTACTCAGTACTCATATACATATTCAATATTTGTCAAGTGAGCCTCGTACATCATTTTCTCACGGAACTTAAGCCGAGTTCGGCTTCGAACTTGTGAGGGACCTTTCCCCTCCCTCTTAACTTGCCTTTCCATCGCGTTTTCAATGGCAACAAGAGCGAGCGGTAGCCAAGGTCATTCATCGCGGCGCGATAATCAGCCAGCGTCATCATCGTCATCAACAGCGAGCCGCAGTGAACGAGGCACGCGTCACACAGTGAGTCTTATGCAAACTGCTGTCCGTGCCGGTAATCAATTTTAGAAGTCCAAACCCGCAGTAGAGTCAGCAGTTACACGTCTTTTGGTTTCAATTAAGCAGCTTCTCGAGTCACTGACGCAATGGAGTACTTTGAAAATTGATGAAAACGGTGTCAGTGATGTCTATGTTCGCCTCGGAAACGACTTCAACGCAGCTGTGGCTGCTTTCGCAAGATACGGTATTGATATGTCGTAAGTGCCAGCAACTTTATTCTAACCATCTTTTTGACTGGCGGACATCGTACTTTAGTGAACTTATGTCGGTACCTGATGATCTCCGGAACGTTCTTGAACAATGCCTGGCCGAGGATGCTACAGCAGATAATCTTGAAATTTACTTACCCACTGTGAGACGTATCATTACCGATCTGTTGACGGGTTTGCGCGGGAAGCAATCGATATATCGCCGGCTACAACAGAAATCAGGAGATTCTATGGGGGGACATGAGAGGGCGGACAGCCGTTCCTCACGTGGAGAGCGGACATCAGAGCGGACGTCAGGGAGGGATGAACAAGGGCATCGGTCGCAACATCCACGAACGATTCCAGAGGGGGAGAGACCCGACCGCGAGAGTGGATCTAGAAGGAGTGCGCATTCGTCTTCATCTGGAAGAAAGGCAGACTCTTCGCAGGCTGCAACACCTAATAATGACGACAGATTCATTGGCGGGTTCTCACTCCCCTTGATCGAGCAACCGCCGCGAATTCCAGAGTTCGAGGAAGAGAACACTCCGGTTCCAGGGGACCCACGAATAAAACAGCGTTCTCCGCTCGGTGTCCCAGATGTACCACCATCTTCGCCACAACAGGGCCTCTTACTGAGTCCTGCGTCTGCTCCTGTTGAAACAACTCCGAAAGCTTCACCGACTCCGGTTGTTCCTGCAAGTGTGAAAAGGTACTCTCTGGTCGATAAGCCTATGTCTCCTCCCACTGTCGTCATCGAATTATCTAGTCCTGGACAGGATAATGAGAAATCTGCTTCTCCAACGCCTGAAGCCCCTCGGGAGATTGTGCCTGCAATGGAGAATTCTTTGGCTGCATTGAAAAAGAATGACGTACTTGAACGACGTGCATCCAAACGATTTTCTACCTTCAACATATCTAAAATGACTGGCGCATCGCCACGAGAACGCCCCACTCGTAGCAGCCATTCCAATCGACGATCATTTGCTGCGTCATCGGCATTAACGCCAGGAGAGCTAGCGGTTCTCACCGAGGAAGACGATGACGAATCACAAGGAATAGTCATGACTTCTCTGCGTCGTGAGGGTAGCGCGAGATCACGGCCAAAATCCAGGGCTGCTACACCTGAAACGCGACAGGATGCACCCCCTGTACCCAAGTTGCCGAAGTCTGCGCAGCCGTCTACGACAGTCCAACCTATGCATAAACCTGCCGACGGCTCAATCGAGAGTTCTGATGATCCTTCCAAGATGACGGTTTTTTTACAAGTTGGACGCGAGGTCAAGAAAGCTGTCATTGAGTCGAGTATTACCTTTGCCTCTTTGCGAGTCTTGTTCGTGGACAAGTTCTCGTACAGTCCAGGACAGGACAATTTTCCAGCAATATACATCCGCGATCCGTCCAGTGGTGTTCAATATGAACTCGAAGACACCGATGAGGTCAAAGATAAATGTCTCCTCTCTTTGAACATAGAACGTGAGTTTCCACACATCGGAGTTCCTACTAGTTCTAGTTCACTGAAATAAGGTCATAGCTCTCGACCAAATCAAACAACATATTGACGCCAAAATTCTAAGTCTTTCCAATGAGCTCATAGAGCTAAAAACCGTCGTCACATCTTCCAGTCAGCGACAAAAACCAATGATATTTCCAAACATCGTTGCGGAGCCGCTCGCTGAGAGCACGCCTCTTGCAAGCCGCCCTTCTGATCGCCAATTCGCACATGTCGCTCGACGACTGTCTCGTTTCGTGGGTGACGCTGCCGACTCTTCTTTCCAATCCATCCAGTCGCAAATTCATCCCCAGATGACGGGACAGTCTTTGCAACCTCAAATGACCGGCGTTTCTGTCCTTTCAGAATACTCGAACCGAATCGTCACCGATCTCAAGACACAATTCGACGAGGTGCAAAATCTACGCCGTGATCTTGGCATTATGCGTCAACTTTACACCCAGTTTATGAAACAGACTAAAGATTCGTTGAACACACTCAGATCACAAACGAGTTCTGTCAAACAAATTGCTGTTACCAGCGTTGGCGGTGCTAGAGGATACATTGACACAGGCAAAAAGAAGCTAGACTCGCGTAGTCAGAACGTGCTGACCGACGTGGAGAAGCTCTTAGACACCGTCGAGAACTTGAAGGACGACGTCATTAAAAGGCAAATCACGCCGAAGGAACTTACTGTCAAAACAATCCAGAAGGACATTAATACCGTTCACAAAGAACTTGAGAGTCTCAAAGAACATATCAAAACAATCAAGCCGATGTGGAAGAAAACCTGGGAGGAGGAGCTGCAAAATATCGTTGAAGAACAGCAATTCCTGACTCATCAAGAGGAGTTCCTCCACGACCTTGTAGAGGATCACAAAGCCGTCGTCGAGATGTTCGGACACATTGATAAGGTCATCTCCCTCCGTAATCCAGGACCCAATGGT
This sequence comes from Termitomyces sp. T32_za158, assembly GCA_018857265.1. NCBI lineage: Eukaryota > Fungi > Basidiomycota > Agaricomycetes > Agaricales > Lyophyllaceae > Termitomyces > Termitomyces sp. T32_za158. Next base: position 50,047 of record JABAJZ010006810.1, on the reverse strand, counting down.
ACCATCAAACCACGTAGTCGGACTTTTCGTCCCCCCCAACCTTCCGAGGGTGATGGCCTCAGCAACGTGATGCTAGAAATCCGCGGTGCCGCCGTTGACCCAGAGAAAAGGATGAAAGCTATTGAGGCTAACCAGAAGAATCGGCAGAAGGAGCTTGACGCGCGGTCTGACGCACTCCATGCTGAGTTGCATGATTTTGTGGGCCAGAAGAAGTTAAGGATGACTGGTGGCGCAGAAGAGGCTGAGCGGGTGCGTCAGAAGCGAAGTGAAGCGACTCTCAAGGCAATGTTCAATTCGAACGTTGCTTCTCCGCCATCCCTCAGTCCAGATCTTCTTACGTCACCTCAATGATCGTGTAATCGTACTCGTACCTTTGTTTTCTTCTTTTCTCACTCTACTCAACAACTTCGTTTTATCGCATTGTATACTCTCCTGCATTGATAATCCTTGATCAACGTGGTTCACGTTGCAAGAACTGGGACTTTTATCTGACTGTTTTATACATGTAGCGTATACCTAAGTAATCATTTCACACACATTCACACCATATACGTAATTGCAATGTTGTCGACTTTGTCTATGTGATAAAACAAGAAAGCTCGGGGTTGTAGTTCTTACAAATGATGTTCCGTAAATGGCCCGTATCCCCCTTAAAGCGTGAGTTGAATTTCATCCGATGCTGTTGTTACACGTTCACTTCTCCCATTTCATCGCCGCCTAGAGCTACCCATGCCTCTAAATGAGCCCAATGACTTTGTACCAAACGACAAATGTCTCGTCCAGTTTGTTAATGAGGCAGGAACACTCCTAAAGACTAGAGTCAGACATCGTACCGAGACGGAGATTGATAACCGGGACTCACGAAGCCCTTTTCCGAGGACCCTGGGCAATATCTGTCGGTAGTTGGACTCGCCGTGGGGTGAGCATAAGATAGGAAAAACTGAACGGCAATAGACCCATAGTGCTGTCGGTGAGTGAAGGTTCGGCAAGGGTCCGAGCCCGGGAGCAAACGACTTTTGAGACCGATTGATTAGTCAATAGAAGCTCTTAGTAGGTTCTTGTACGTCTTGGGGTATTGGCGTTGGCCAGGCAAAGATCAGCCGGCCAAAGCGAACAATAGCAAAAAGATCCCATTTCTGTTGATGGCTGTGAACGGCTGGCCCAATTGTAAGGCTCTCGAGGCAAAACGCGATAAGATAAGATCGAGATCAAAGCAAGCAGCTTTGGTGCGGAAAAGGATATACAGATCTACATCCTGCTCACTGTATCCGAGACCGTCGCGGGTGGCGTATACCCCTAATATCACAAGCCATGTCTTCCCCATCTCGCGCTTTAGCAATCCCCATTATGCGCTAGAATGAAACCCGGTGCGCCGGCGTTACGTTGCTTATAAAAGAATGTGCTTCTTTTGAGCACCCACCTATTTCTCCCTTTCCCGTATCCTTACCCTGTACTCTTAATATCTATGTCTCAGGTACTTTGTCGCTCAACCTCTTCTTGAATACGGTCTTCCTGATTCTATTCACCTAGTCTGAATCAGTGCAGCTTAGCACTTACACTCTCGAGGAATCACCCCGGCAGCAGACCGTTGCGTTTATCAACCAGACAAACATCGAGAATTGTCCTCGACGTGAGCTCATGTTCCTTAGTCGAATGATTGTGACTGATGTCCTCTTTCACAACCTAGACACTGCCAAGGACTTGACTCGAAAACAACTTGCTCATGACATCCTTCAAGACCTGAACACCATGTAAGAATTCACTCAGTATAGGGCCTATGATACAAGCTCATGCGGTTATTTTGACAGAGAACGAATTGCCAACGTTTTCGCTGTTCATTGAATTGTGACGTCGACGATATACCTCTCGCAGATGTAATGCTAGCCTCCGTTCAATACAATCGCCGTCGTACATATTATCTTGATGTAGTTTAACGTCGGCCATGTCAAGTACTGTATCCCCAATGATAGTGTGTATTTATATTCCGACACTTTGCCATCCGTCCACCAAAATTCTCGTTGGAAAGCGTAACCATCACATGTCTATGGAATTCATGCCGCCATCTACATCTCCACTTTTCGTTATTGGGTGCCTGTTCGATTTCGTCCTTCATCCCCTCCGAAACGATCCATGATTAGCCTTGACATGATAACAAGCTTCCCGTCTGCCTGTCCCAAGCAGACAGTCTTAAGGTCAGCCGGTCGTCTGATGGAAGTTTGGCGGCGGTCTTGCCATGACCTCACAACATAATTGGTAACATCGTCTGGCGAGTGATAAGTCCGCTATCAGATAAAGTTCAGCATGCATAAGAAGTGAACGTCAGGTTCACTTTTTCCCGCCGCCAGTGTTGATGAAATCTCCCTGCTTCCTTTTCTTCATAGTTTGTCTGATAACAGAGCTTCCAGGATTTGCGTCACTCTTTTAAGCGCATCCAAACTCCTATCTCCAGCGTAAATCGGGAAGTCATCCTTCACTAGTATTCGATCGCTCCGGAACCCAAGGGAAAGCTTCTGCGATGTGCAGTAAATGACCGGACCAGTAGTTTAGATGCGTATCAGTGTCGGTGCACAACGTTATGCTGGTCGAAGCAAGAGCTTGATGATCAGAGGCTGTATGAAATGCGGAATGAGTCAATACGGAAAAGGCAACATGGTATCGAGATAAGGTAAAAATGAATCGATGGTAGCCTTCAGGATAGTCTTCGATGCCTGGTAATGTTTGCGAGTGCGACGGGGGCATATCTATCGCTATAAGCATCGTTTGATTTTGTATTTCAGAGGGTCAGGATATGGCGGACAATGCAAGAAACATAGAACAAAATATCCTTGCTCGGGGAGGCGTCGCTGGTTTCTGGATATCTGGCAGCGTTAGCTAGTGAATGAGGCTCGGCGAAGTATTGCCATATTCAAGGTGCGTTTTCAAGTTAACAGAGTAAGGTGCCATCATGAACACACCAGTCTACACCAGTATTATTATGTCATTCGCTCTCTTCGATAGCCTCAAGAAGACCCTGAGCACGTCTGGTCCTCCAAAGAGGGACACGTAACTTGTGAACAACCCCCACAGGTTTCATATCGTGCCACACGGCTGTAATCTCACGCAGGGGCTGCGTTAATCTTCCACAGCTGGTAGCATCATTACCTTGACACGTAAGAAGAGAGACGAATGCAGCGTGGACTACACGCGAGAGGTAGCTAGAGAAAGATGTTGAGGTCGACCAAATGCCAGATATGGAGAACCAAAGGTTGTTATCATTGACGAGTTAACGCGGCGTGAAGAATGATGAGTACTGAGTGATGAATGAAGAAGGATAACAGCAATGGAAGCCCCGGGCCACACATTGACCACATTGTCGACCAATGGACCCGCCATAGCGATCGTGTGATATCTTCAACGTTGATACTCTATAGGCACCCGAGACAAACAAGCTAGGGGAATCAAGTTCGCGAGGAATGGAAAGGAAAAGCTTGACGAGCACACAGCGAGAGAGAGAATAATGAAGGAAGAGTTTACCGGAAGAACGTGAAGTAGACAGAAGAGAGCTGAAATTCGAAAAACACCAAATTTATATCCTCAGGCTACTCAATTCTTGGAGAACAATTCTAAGATGAAGATCTCGGAGACAACGATATGAAAGATTTCCTGTCCTTTGTCAAAGCCAAAGAAGTGAAAAGCATTTACTCTCGAGGTATGAAGTAACAATCACGATGGTCCCCGTACATCGATACTTCTCGTCAATTTCAAAAAGATGCTTAATTTGAATTGAAGATAGGTTACAGAGGCCTTTTCTACCGTTTCGCGTTGTAGGCCTAAAACCAGCCTTCAAGACAAACGGAAAGAATTATCATTATCAATCTCCAAAGCAGTTGTAACATGGGTAAGGTAAGGTAGGGTAGGGTAGGGTATCATGGAGATAAAAAAAAAGGCTCATGAAAGCGAAGTCAGAATAATCAATAAAGCCTGGGAGATGTATCTCCCGAATGATCTAATCTAAACCAAATCGGTATTGACTTCCATATCTTCTCCCTTTCCCTTGCCGCCCAGGCCTCCAATGACTTTGCACAGGCCTTGCATTCAGAAAATTCGGCGCTTTTCAACTGTCCTAGCTCTTCTGCTACATATAGAGGATCATAACATCCCCGTTCGCGATCGAAGAGATAGTGCTGAGTGGCCAAGGCAACGAGCTCTGAGAAATCCTTCCGACAAGCAGCAGCAGAGACACACGCAGCGGTGTGGGACACCTTGCTTCTGTGTGTTGGGTTTAGTTGAGCCGACCGAACACTTTGAGTACTCCCCATAGCTGTTATTAAAGAGGTAATGGCATGCTGGCTCGCCTCTTTACCAAGACAAAGCCTCTCCAGATCTGCGTTTGAGAGGGTCGAGAGAACTGGTGGTAAAGGCCGGTAGGTCTTATCTTCTTCAGTCGGTTCGAATATATGACTGAACGCATAGCGAGAAAGATCATAGAAAGCGGCGGGCAAGAGAGATGGTGCATCAACTTCTCGTGCAAGATTTATCACAGCCTAAATGGCTGTCAACGACAAACCCAACGAAAGGGTAGGAAAATCCGACAAACGATTGGATGGGGATAAGGATGACTACTGTTGGTCAGGTCAGTCTCGTGTGTTCGTGCAAGATCTTCTCTTGCGTCCCATTCTTTGAGGCTGGCTGGCCAAGCTTTGTTGAGATGAGTTAATGCCTTGGCACGTAATGAATCGATGAGATATTTCGTAGATAATCGAAGAACTCCGGATACGACGCGGAAATCCTCCTGGTCATTATTGCCGAATACCCTGCAGCGACGATGAGCGGGATGCTGGAAAGAAAATATTTCTGCCAACGTACGGTCCATCATACACAGCGGTTAAGAGGTTTCCAACGTCTTCAGCAGTGTCATGTAGATCAACGATAGGAAGTTCCTCTATGTCGTCCTGCATTCCTTGGTTCGATATCACGTCAGTACCTGTTCGAGGCTGTGGCATAGAAAACATGTCTCTGAAAAACGCAGAATGGCGTTCAAGCACTGACATATGGACTTTGAAAAGTGTCCTTTCTGCCCGACAGATGACGCTGCCATCGTGAAACCATATATCTGCGTGGCGAACTGACTGTGACACGAGCGCCTGGTCAACCTTATCAGAGATGCTAATCGCAGGGGAAGGAGCACGGTTTATTGGGGAAGAGGGCAGTTGTGGATCTGGAGACCGCCGTCGCGTCGTCCCGAGGCCGGTAGAATATGAGTGCTGCAAGCTCATGTCTAAGACATGCACCAATCAACATTCCATCCAAGAAGCACATCAACATCTTGGCCGCCAGAATATGATGCTATCTTATCTTATCAACACTTCTAGTCTACACTTGTTTCGACCTTCTTGTCTAGCGTGTCCAGCATTCCACGCAAACGCTCAGCATCTGCAATGAGTTGACTAATACTCTTCTCTCCATCTTCGTCAATTGGAGATGACGACTTGATCTCGGGTTGAAGGCTCAATTCATCGACGGCTTTCTTCACAACTTCGTTCCATGTCGTTCCCTCCCTTTCCAACTCCTCGCAGAGCTGATCCTTAATCCTCCGACACGCACCAACACCGTCATAACCAAAACTAGTGTACACTTGCACCAAAGATGCTCCTGCTTTGGCATACTCGAGAGCATCAGCTCCCGTAGAGATGCCACCACATCCAATCAGAGGAATTGATGATGGCAAATGTGAGCGAAGAATGCGAAGCGCCTTCAGTGAATATGGCTTGACTGGAGCACCCGACAGACCACCAACTTCAGCCTTGTTGGCTAGAGTAACGTAGTTATGATGGCGTCGCTCGAGGCAACAGATATTACTCACTACTCATAAGCGATTTTGGTCTTTGAATGGTCGTGTTGCTCACGATAACTCCGTCAATTTTGCTGTTTCTAATGACATCCGCAATGTCAATGATTTGGGCCTCATCCAAGTCAGGAGATAACTTGAGGAGTAATTTTGGTTTCGAAGATGTAAGGTCAGACACGGGGAGGTTGTCGCGAGCTTTTGTAACACCGTCAAGGAGTTTTTCTAACAGGTCACGATTTTGAAGTCCTCTAAAAGCAGAGAATCAACTGAGTGCCGAAGTCTCATCAAGGCACCAACCTAAGTCCTGGTGTATTTGGGCTAGAAACGTTGACTACCAGTACATCAGCATAAGTGCCGAAGTTACGGATACCAGCGATGAAGTCGTCGATAGAATCTGCTGGGGAATCTTTGTTCTTGCCCAAGTTGACCGCAAGGACAGATTCCGGACGAAGCGCTGCATTACCAGATGTTTGTCGAAAAGCAGGGATACGAGCACGGAGTCGAGCAAGAACAGAAGCATGTCCATCTGACGGGAAACCGTACCTGTTAATCAGGCCGGAATCCTCCAAGAGGCGGAACACTCGAGGTTTCGGGTTCCCTGGCTAAAGAAATAAATGACATTTCCGAGTGTTAGAGAGGGGACTTACTTGCGGTTTCGGGGTAACGCTTCCAATTTCAACCCAGCTAAAGCCAAGGTTGAAGAGCCCTGCAGACTTCGGCATGAATGGGCAATTATAAGGGTGGAAGAACTCTACCATCAATCGCCTCGCCATCTTTATCAAAACCTGCAGCAAGTCCAATTGGGTTGGATACCTGCTTGCCCAGAAACTAGTGCCAGAATTAAGATTTGAGAATGTACTGCACAAATTGGACTGACCTCCGACTTCAAGCGTGAGTCGTCGGAACAAGGATCTCTTGGTCCAAGTCCACTTTTCAACACCTTGACAGCTATTTTGTGACCCAGTTCTGCGTCCAATGTGTGTCGTAGGACAGGAGTCAAGATGTACCGATGGAGGGCGGAACGTGCATCGAAATAATAGATTGCGAATACGCCAGCTGAGACAACAAAAGCAGTAGCGTAAATTCCCGTTTTAACAGCTGAGCGTGGCGATGCAGTCGACAGGGGTCGAGAAAAACTTGGGAGGCGTGCAACAATCCTCGGCCCATGTCGAAAGGCCAACATTGCAGGGATTTTCGTGAAATGAGGTGATAGAATATTCACCTTCACCCGGTAACTGGAAGTGATGAGCGCACGTGAGCTAATTGATTCTGCATCATCAAACTGATCGCTCCATCGTACCCCCATATCATCTTGTATACTGTGGTTCAAGCTCGTTTTCAGAGAAAGAAAAAAGACGGCATACGTATCTCTATAGCGTGAAACATGGCAAGAATTAGAACCGCTCGCATGGCTTATACATGGCGATCAATTGACGATAAAGATCATACTACATTTTTAAATTCTACGTGATATGGAGTGTCATTCACACCTCTGAATGGTATGACACAACAAAGGGGCGAAGATATCCACACCAACACTGAGGCCGGTTGCATCAGCTTAAAGGAATTGTAATGAGTGCAAAGTATGGTAGAAATCGAAGACCCCTGTCCGACTCGCGATAAAGGCGAGAAATTAACGTGTCAAAACTCCGAGGCTCCAATTTTCCAGCAGTGGATGCCCGGACCATAAAATATAATCAGCCGCAACTGGCCATTGTGGGCGATGAGAAGTGAAAAACTTGATCCATATATGGTCGGCAAGATATTATCGGCCAACTCCGACAAAAAATTTGTGGTTGCTGATAACTTTAGACGTCCACATTTGCTCCCGCCTCATCTGTCCTCTCCCTTCCTCCTTCTTCACAATGGATGTAAGCATCGTGTTGTACTTGATCATTTAGGATGTCTCCCGCCAACTTACTCCCTTTTCTCCTAGCCGATCTTTGTTCAAAATCTACACAATCTGCTCGTCCAGACAGTATCTCCCGATACCAACAGTGTTAAAGCTGTGTGTGCGATCGTTGGCCAATAGATGTACATCTTGATCTGAATATCTGGCTTTACCTGCAGGCGACCGCACAATTGAATGCAGACTTCTACAAGACCCCGGCATGTATACCCGCTCTTGCTAGTATCCTGGCAAGCTCACCAGAACAACCTGTATGTCGCGTCCAAGTTGTTTAAAACTCCTTTAACAACGTGTATAGGTTCGACAACTTGCTGCCGTAGAGCTGAGGAAACGAGTAGCGCAAAACAGTGGTAATCTGTGGATATCACTTCCCCAAAACGAGCGCGAAGAAATAAAATCAAGACTTCCGGAACTGATCTTGGCTGAGATCGAGTGAGTCTGTTACTTTTATATGACTCGTTTACAAGAAATCCGTTCCTAATCGCAACTAATAACTAGCAATCTCGTCCGCCATTCTGCTGCAAGGGTCGTTGCAGCTATCGCCACGATTGAGATACCTCTTGGAACATGGGGCCAACTTCTCCCTTTCCTCCACCAGACTTGCATGTCGCCCCAAGTGTCCCATCGTGAAGTCGGCATCTACATCCTTTTCACCGTACTTGAAAATATAGTCGAAGGGTTTCAAGAACACCTTGAAAGCTTCTTCAAGCTCTTCGAGCAACTGCTGGTTGATCCTAATAGCATCGATGTTCGGATTACGACTGTTAGGTACAGTGGTGAAGCCCTTGTTAATCCTTCATTATTCACACCTTTTTAGAGCTCTCGGCGTTATAGCTCAATACATTGACTCTGATGATAAAGACGATCTCGTACATTGTTCTCTTTCCCGCAATTTATCGATGATTCTGACCTTATCTTCAGAAAGCATTCCAAGCTCTTCTACCTGCCATGATCCAAGTCATCGGACAATGTGTCGAGACTGGTAATGAGACCGGTGCCAGGCAATTATTCGATGTATTAGAGACACTTCTCATTCTTGTATGTATCTGCGACCCTTGTCCGCGAATCAATCTCATCTGATGCTTTAGGAAGTGCCGATTCTCGGTAGACATATCCCTGAACTCGCACACTTCCTTCTCCAATGTGGAGGTAATAGGAACTTTGAAGGCGAGCTTCGCGTTCTTGCACTAAATGCCCTCAACTGGACTGTGCAATAGTGCGTGCTCAGTTCAAGTCCTACTGTTGTGTAGGCTAACATCAATTACAGCAAAAAATCCAAGATTCAGAGCAACAACCTTGCTCCTGCTATCCTTGAGGGTCTCATGCCCATTGCTACTGAGGAAGAGCCTGAAGACCTGGATGATGATGCTCCTTCTCGCGTGAGTTGTTGCTGGTTTCCAGAACCTGCTGAACTTAATTGACCTCCTTGATTTGCAGTCCGCCCTCCGTATTATTGATGGCCTGTCGACCAACCTGCCTCCTTCACAGGTATTCCCCGCCCTTCGTAACCTTATTCTTCAATACTTCAGCTCGCCCAATCCCCAAAACCGCCGTGGCGCTATGCTCGCGCTGGGTGTTAGTGTTGAAGGTTGCAGCGAGTATATGACCCCCCTCATGAATGAAGTCTGGCCTATCATTGAGACTGGTCTGCTTGATGGTGATACTTCGGTTAGGAAAGCCTCGTGCGTGGCAGTCAGCTGTCTCTGTGAGTGGCTCGAAGATGAATGTGCTGCTAAACATGCCGTTCTCATTCCTGTATGTTGATTTGTTCATCACTTGTCAAATGAAAACTCAACTTCTGTATCCTAGCGCATTATGGATCTCATGAACAACGCTGAGACCCAACGATCGGCTTGTACTGCGCTTGATGCCCTGCTTGAAATCCTCCAGGATGTCATTGACCAATATCTACCTCTCATCATGGAGCGCCTTGCAGGTTTGCTCGAAACTGCTCCGCTCCCTGTCAAGGCTGTTGTTACTGGCGCCATTGGTAGTGCTGCTCATGCTTCGAAGTCGGGTTTCCTTCCTTACTTCCAACCTACCATGACTCATATTCAGCACTTCCTTGTTTTGACTGGTGAAGGGGAGGAGATTGAACTCCGTGGAATCACCATGGACGCGATCGGCACATTCGCAGAGGCCGTTGGAAAGGATGTCTTCCGTCCATACTTCCCGGACATGATGAAGCAGGCGTTCCAGGGTATCGAGATGGGCAGTGCAAGGCTCAGAGAATGTAGTTTCCTCTTCTTTGGTGTGATGGCTCGTGTGTTCGAGGAAGAATTTGCCCAGTATCTGCCGAACGTCGTTCCGGCCTTGTTGGCCAGTTGCAAGCAGGACGAGCATGGAGATGAGTCTATCTCTCGTAAGTCTTGCTTGTCTGTCTTTTGACGTCTTTTGATTGATTCTCTATTTTTTAGTCTCTGTTGCAGAAGCTTCCTCTGCCTTTGCTTCTGGGTCGTCTCCTGCCAACGCCGCCACCGCCGGCGATGCTGACACTTCTGTCGAATTGGAGGATGTTAATCTTGATAAGCTGTTGGATGTCAACAGTGCAATCGCCGTCGAAAAAGAAATAGCTGCGGATACTATTGGAACGTTGTTCGCTGCTTGCAAGGCTCACTTCTTCCCCTACGTCGAACAGTCTGCCCTCGAACTCGTTGCGCTTCTCTCTCATTACTATGAGGGTATCAGAAAAAGCGCAACCGACTCACTTTTGGAAATTGTCAGGACCTTCTACGATTTGAGCGACCCACAAGAATGGAAACCCGGTGCGAACGTGGTAGGTTCAATCTGTCAATACCTCGTGATTCAACATCTGATTGTTCATGATGAGGTTGTTCCACTCAGCCCTAGTGTTAAAGAACTTGTTGGCCATGTTTTGATCCCGCTTTTGGAGATGTATGAGACTGAGGACAACAAGTGAGTTTCGTGATCTTTTTTCAATTACTCTTACACTCCTTCATGATGATACATCAACTCAGCTCACTTCGAGCCAGTTGGCCGTGAGACCATCGAACTATTCTGAATGATCTTTTACTTCTTCATTCTTCCATTTTATTTTCGAAGTGCTCGATGTTGACCGAAGATTAAACTTTTAGATCCGTTGCTTCTTCCTTATGTGTAGGTCTCGCAGAGACTATCAACAAAGTTGGACCTGCTGTCGTCGAGGGCCGTAAGTCTTTTTCTATGCGTAGTGAACGAGACTTACTGAGATTGATTGAATGAACCAGAGCTCGAGACCGTGTGTAACATCGCCATCCAGATCCTAGAACAGAAGGCATTCTGCCAACAAGATCCCGATCAAGACGAGGCAGAGGAAGCTCCTGAAGATCAGGCTGAGTATGACTCTGTCCTCATATCATCTGCTGGCGACCTCGTTTCTGCCCTCGCGCAAGCTCTGGGCGCCGACTTTACTCTCGCTTTTAACAGATTCTTCCCTTTGATTGCGAAATACTACGTACGTTGGCGAATCACATTTCATATCACATTTTCTCATACTACGGCGACAGAAAAAGAATCGTTCTTTGAGCGACCGCTCTTCCGCAATCGGATGTTTTGCAGAAATTATTGCTGGGATGAAGTCAGCCATCACTCCCAGTACCTTGCCCCTCCTTGATCTTTTCTACCGTGCTCTTGGTGATGCCGATGCAGAAGTGCAGAGCAACGCTGCCTTCGCTGTAGGACAGCTCGTTGAGAACACTCAAGATGACCTCGCCCCTCAGTATCTCAACATCCTTGGGGCTCTTCGACCACTCTTCAATGTCACACCAGATTCTCCTGCTGCCAAGCTTAATGCAAAGGACAATGCTGCTGGTGCCGTCGGTCGCCTCATTGTCCGTAACACGCCCGCTGTTCCCCTTGACCAAGTCCTTCCCATTTTTATTGACGCCTTGCCTTTGAAAAACGACTACCTTGAAAACCGGCCCGTCTTCCGTGCCATCTTCCACCTCTTCCAAATCAATGGCGCTGCACTTTACCCATTCCTTGATCGCCTACTCCAAGTCTTCGCCCACGTTCTCGATCCAAGTCATGCTGATCAAATTGGAGATGACATTAGGGGTGACCTCATTCAGTTGATTGTTGCGATCAATAGGGAAGATCCTGCAAAGGTACAGGCATCAGGTCTGGCTATCTGGCTACCTGGCGCTTAGAAACGATATTACACATGCCTTGATTTTCTTTTCCTTGATTTTGTTATGCGTATTCAATCGGTCTTTCACTCTTAATATGAGAACATTTTGGTTACTTACACTTACTTACATCGGTTACATTGACTTGAGCAATTTGTTGTTTGACATGTGACCAGTGAAAGTAGCGCGTTGTTGTCTGTTGTTGGCGTTTCTCCACAAAGTCCTGTACATCCACTTGTGAGCTCGCTGGCCGACTCGTCGCGCGGCCAAAGACGAACACGCTCCCCGCCATTATTATTTCCTATGCTCCTCCCTCTTTTGGCCTTTCTTTCTCTTGTTCTCACCGCGTCCTCTCGTTTGGTCGTCACGCAGCCTCCACGCGAACAACTCCCTCTTATCGCGCGCGTCGACAAGCCCTATCTTTGGTCACTGTCTCCTCGTACCTTTACTTCGACCAATGGGCCTATCATCTACTCTACGTCGACGCTTCCACCATGGCTCTCCTTCGATCCTGGAACGCTGACCTTTCACGGGACACCTGCTGACGAGGATCAAGGATATCCGAAGATTGTCGTCACAGGCAAAGATTCTTCAGGCACACTGTCAGAGAACTTCACCTTAGTTGTGACCAAGAATGCTGAACCTACTGTGAATCTGCCTATTTCTGAACAATTCTCAGTGCCAGCACCGTTTCTGTCCTCGGTTTTTGTTATGTCATCTAAGACCAGTAAACTAACAGAAAGTCCTGCTCTGCGAATCCCTCCAAAATGGTCTTTCAGTATTGGCTTTCAGTATGAGACATTCTTATCTTCAACTCAACTATACTACGATGCTCGGCAGAGAGATGGTTCTCCTCTTCCCACATGGATGAAATTCAACTCCACGGCAATAACACTCAATGGCGTCACTCCTGAGGAGAGCCAAGTCTCTCAACCTGCGATAATATCACTCTCGCTATATGCTTCGGATCGAGAAGGTTACTCTGCTTCCTCATTACCTTTTGCCTTGGTAGTTTCCGAACACGAATTGACAATGAGTACTTCCCCTGCGATACTGAACATCACGACAGAAACATCCTTCAGTATCAGTTTCGTCTCAGAGCTTGGCCTGCTGGGTATCCTTGTAGATGGAAGACCAATAAAGGAGAATGAAATCAAAACCTTGGTGATCGATACATCGGAATATAACTGGTTGAAATATGATGTTGGAAGCCGGATACTTTCTGGTGATCCAGGAAACGCTGCGCTAGGACAGACTTTTCCATTACTGGTGAACATCGAGGCATTTAATCAAACTCTTCGCGTACCTCTGGGCCTAGAAATTGTGTCTTCTTACTTTCTGACTGCAATTCTCCCTCCAATCCAGGGCATTCCAGGAAAAATGATAGAATATGATCTTAAACGCGATTTTTCCGACGTCACAAAACATGAAGATGACGAAGTAACCGTTGCATATGATTCTCCGAAAGCCGAAGAGTGGTTGTTGTATCATCACGAATCTGGAAAATTAGCAGGCACTGTTCCTTCTGATTTCAAGGAACAACAAATTACCGTCACGTTCACAGCATACTCTTCTGTCACGCATTCAAATTCTCGCGCTCGACTATCTATAGTATTTGCTCCACCAGAACATACGAAGAAAGGTTTTCATCCCTTAGGGTTGTCAACAGCGGCTCACACGAGATTGGTCTTAGGCTTAGGAGTTGCGTTTGGTGCCATCGGCGGGCTTTGCTTATTAGGAGGACTTCTTGCTGTTTTCCGCCGCTGCGCTAGAGTAGAAGACACTGCAATCGGTGGTGAGGAGGGACGAAATGTATGGAGCGAACAGGACAAGCGTTGGTATGACGCTGGACGTGGCGGCGTTTGGGCGAACCGTGATGCTAATTTGAATGAGGAATCCGCGCTTGTCTTGGACCGACCATCCATTACACCTGAAGGCCCACACGAGCGAACATATGGAGATCTTGGATTGGGTCTACGACGGGTTTCTGAGCGAAGCGGTTCTCAAGAAAACAAGTCAAGTCCGGGCGTCATGAGCAAACGCGAATTTTTTGAGAGACTCAGGGAGACAGTTCGCGTTGTCAGTGACAAAGTACAGGGTCGCAAAGCTTCCCGCCAACGCCCTGTGATTGGGAGGCCTATCTTGCCACAGCAGAATGAACCTTCAATGATGAATTCGTCGTCGACTTTCTTTGAACAAGCAGGCCTGCCTAGCCATCCCGGAAGCACAATAATGACGAACTCACCATCCACATCAACTGCTGACCATTCAATACCGAGGCGACGGGCTGACTTCGCGCCGCCCAGGTCACCTGCGCAGGTGCACGCGCGACTATCACGGCAGTTCTCCTCTGGGTCGTCGGATTCAAACGCATCCGAAAGGAGACATGCATCAGAGGCTGTCGTACAGACGGCGTCGAAGGCAATGAGTATACACAGTGGGAGAAGCGCGAGTGGGAAGTCGTTCATCGCTGAGCCGCCGATAGCAGCAGGGGCTCGACCTCGGCTTGTTCCCTTCACAAGCGCGTCGCGAGTACCCGTTCCTCAGCGCCCGTCGTCACCTAGCCTTGAATACGCCGGCGGATCGGCGAACAAGAGGGTCAACAGCCAGTCTGCGAAAGTATGGAGGCGGGAGCCGAGAGGTGAACTAGGGAAAGGAAGCAGCAATGAAGAACTTAAAATGGGACTCCATTACGTTCAGAGCTTTGGAGCAGATTCTCAAACCAGTTGATTTGGGCACGTGGAAGTGCAGGTGGAGGGGTAGAGATAGATTTATTCGTGATGATTTACTGTATTTTGAGCCATCCTAACACTACTACTACTCATACTATTCAGTTACTATCCCTCTATTACATAGAATGTACAATGCTATACTCAATTCACATCCCTTTGAATAGAACGGATTATGATAATCTTTTCAATAATGCGAAAGTTCTTTCACAAGTTTTACGTAGTAACAATCAACTGTTCGTATCTAATGAGCGCCTCATACGCTCTGGATGTATATCTGTCAAGTCCGTACACATCCTTACATCCCCGTTTGGCAAATAGCAGCCGTGAATTTATGTCTTCCAGATGAGGAAAGCGAGGGAGCCGACGTAGAAGTAGATGAAATGCTTTGTTTCTGGATGCACGTGGAGTTAGCAATACGAAGATGATTTCGACATGAGCACGTGGAGATGGACGCGTATTTTTGCGCGGAACAGGTTCGTGAAGGTGGGAACAACGATATACGCACCATGGGTCACATAGCTACCGAAATTCTTTCCGACGACGACGTGCCATGTTGGTCCATGTCGTCGATCGAACTCCTTCTTAATCTGTGCAGCGATATCCTTTTCGATGGTATATTTTTCGAGTGCAGAAGAGGTTATGTCGACACTCTCCTGCTGCATCTCCTCGCTCATGTCGACATTCTTGATGATTGCCTTGGGCCCGATGCTGCCCTCTCTGGCGCCGGAAGCAGCATCGGCGGTGTTAGGCGCGTCGAGTTTGGAATCGGACATGAAAAATTGGACCTAAGGGACGATGTGAGTAGTTGAAGAGTCATTTGGAGTGGAGACAGACGTTTGAGTGTGTCGGTAGTGATGGAAAGAGACCAAGGACGTGTGTCGGTTCAACTTATAAGTTGCGGCACGTGGTTGGGCGCAGGGTCCCATCCAGCAGCACATGGGCGTCGAAATCATACACTCACCTCCAATGCCTCATTCGTATCCCTGTTCACTCTAGCTCCATGCCGTGTTCCTCACGCTTCAGACTCATTTCCAGCCACATGTCTTATCAAACCTGTCTTCTGCATCTACTGTGGCCCCTCGTGTATCCAGTTCCACTATCGATCTATCTAGTTTTAACTCTGCAGAGGCACAGAAACACTCCCTGCCCAGCCAAAGCAACCACATAGGCGATGTGTATTGTACGTCATCGTCGGCTCAGGATCCCTCACAATCCGGGTGCTCGTGTTCACGTCCACATGGCCAGAGCCCACCCTCTGTGCACCCACGCCATGCAATTCACACCTTGACCTTCTGTACTCCTTTATCTATTTTCAACTATCGAGCAATGGCCGCTTCATTTGTTGCAGATGTTTAGGCTTACCCATCTTGCTGCTGCATGTGGTCCAATGATCTTCCCAAAGGCATGCACATGTTTGTCCATATGTAGTCTTACGCAAATCTTGTTTCTCGTCCTTGCTGTGAAACCGCTTTCTTGTCCGGTCGGTCCTGTCTCACCCAAAGTCCACCAAAGTCCACACTGATCCACTTTTCGCGAATGCTGATAATCAACTGTGACTGTATGTGATATCTGCATCATGAGATGATGAGGCCGTGACGCCACCGAATGTTGTCGGATCTATCAAGCCTGAAATAGATAGTCTCTCTCCTGGCTTTGTTCTTGACAAACGTAACTATACGTCAGGTGGCATGAAAGTTGCATGGACTTCTTTCCGATACGGCATTCATATGGTTTATTTCCGAGCAGCTCGAGCTTGTAATGAATACAATGTGCAACAAAAGATAACCGTGTTAGCCGTGTATCATACTTTCGCGAATCCTTTGAAAATGGTGGAACACGCGTGTTCATCCTTCCTCTGCCACTCGAAGCGTGGTTTTATTGCAGGTGCTTGATACTGCCAATTAATGTGAACATGCCTTGAAACTTTAAAGGAATATCAAAACGTGTCACTATCTGCCGTAACTCGAAGCGCGGTGTTATTGCAAGTGTTTGATGTTGCCAATCAACCTAACATATCTTGAAACTCTAAAGGATTATCAAAATGTGTCACTATCGGTCTTCACGGCGACATGTCGGTGATATTCATATTCTTCTCAATGGGTCATCGCCCGGGTTGTGAGCTTGTTAGTTGGCTAGAAGCTGTTGTTTGCAAATTTGACATCGAGCTTCATGCCGCGAGTTCAAATAGGTCACTTTCGAGACATTGACTTTGGTTGCGCTGTGTCAAGACAAAGGAAGAGAGTGGAGCGATGCAAGTCAAGTCTAAGGCTAGGCATCTGCGAGATTTCCTGGGCCGCATGGCCATCACGAACACTCAAATCAACAATGCCTTGCTCACACTCTCAGATCTCATCAGTCAGGATCATGTATGTGCATCGAGACTCATCCATCCGTTGTTGCAGTACAGATAAGCTAAGTTCGTCGAATCTACGAGTAGACACCAACGAATCTCCCTCTATTTCTTTCCGGTATCGGACTTTTCCCACATATTTCGTTCAAGTTCCACCCGTTCTCCAACCTCTTGCATATTTCCTTGAATGTCTCAGCTGACCCCTTCTCATGTGCAACCGTCAGAGACACGACGAGCACCTCCTCGCCGTTTTCGATGCGAACCTGGGGTCCGTGGAAGTCTACTCTGAACTTGACGGCCTTGAGAACGTTCATGACCCCGCTCGGCTCTTTCACCTCTTCCAGACGGCACTTGAGAATACCGGGACCCTCCGGATCTTCCAACACGACAAGGATGTTCATGGCCATCAGGAGGCGCCTACACTCATTTCGCGTGGTTTCGCCGTCAGCGACAGAAAATAGATGAAGGGGCGCAGGTCGAAAGCTGAAGACGTTACCGAGCCAAGTGCGTTTGGGAGAAGAGTGAGAGGAAGGAGCGAATGGTTTGGAGATCGACGAGGAAAAAGACGCCGTGTCAGATATACCTGGCGACTCTGTGAGAGACTCCCGTTTCTGCTTCTTCAGTAGTTTCCCATGCTCCCTTCCTTTGGGCTCAATGATGTGAACACGTCTTCTGCAGCCAGCTTTAGGCTCTTTCCCTTTCTTGAGCGATGGTTTTTTCAGCATGTTACCGCCTTCGCCGACGAGAAGTTGATTGTGGTCATGCACGTTCTCTTTGTTACCCGAATCACCAGTGACGGAAGGTGGTCTACGTGGTTTTCGTCTGACGCTCAAAGGCCTAGTCTCAGTTGGGGGTCTCGCTCTCGTTTCAGTCATCGGTCTGGAACCGGAAGTTTCAGGATTCAGATCTTGCACATAGGTCGGCGTTGAGGGCGGGACTGAAAGCTCAGCCGCACCTTCGCTGCCAGCAAAAAGACTCAAATTGGGGGACCAGAGACCATTTTCGGACGCAGCCGCTTTCGCCTGTAGAACGTTGAGGTGTTGAACAAGCTGATGGAAGAATGCCTGCATCCTGTCGTCTTCGAATTCAGGGACTTGGAGAGGGAGAAGAGGACTGTTGAATAGAGCGGTAACAGGTGAGGGGGATGGAAGTCGAACTTGAATGGCAGGAGTTGGAGCAAGGGATTCATCTGATCCTTGCGTGGACAGACGATTCTGACCTGAAGCCCTTCGCGGGGTAGGCGGGTCATCACGGGGAGGAAGAGAAGAGGGAGATGAACTGATGTTTACGAAATCGAAATCAACAGTCTTCTTTGATGCCGCTGCTAGAGCTTTATCCTTTTTGCTTTTCTTACGCCGAAGGCGGTCTTGCGCTATTTTCTCTTCTTCGTCTCGATAAAGTTCCAGTTTACTGGTGCGGTATTGCACCAACAGATGATAAATTCCTTTCTCGAGGCCAGGACTGTCGTTGGATAAACGTTCTTTAATGTCTTCGTCAGACGTGCCGTTCCATAAAGTACGCAGGTTGGCAAAGATGTCGGGGTCGATCAATTGTCTGTCGATAGGTTGTGCTGCACTATTCAGCCTCGGGGTTACATTTATCGGTACTTTGGGCGGATAAAGCATAAAAAACGGATGGGCCATGATGTCAGACATAGTGATTCTCTCTGACACGTCGATCGTAAGCATTCTGCCGATGAGGTCTTGCGCTAAAGCATCCATATCCTCAGGAAATTCGAACTTTCCCGCCTTCACCTTTTCCAGGAGCAGTGCCAGATCTTCATCATCAAAAGGGAGGTTACCGGCCAAAAGAGCATAGAGGATTACGCCGCAGGACCAGATGTCAGCCGCTGAACCATTGTACATGATACCCGAGACTATTTCCGGAGCAGCATAGTGAGGGCTACCGCATGACGTACGGAGCAGGCCATCATCAGTCCCTTGCCAGGCTGCCATACCAAAGTCAGCGATTTTTATGTTGAAATTTTGATCAAGCAGGATGTTTTCGGGCTTCAAATCACGGTGCGCGATATTGAACCTGTGGCAATAATCCATAGCAGATATAATCTGTTGGAAGTAATTCAGCGCTTCTGGTACGGGTAGCTTGCCTTTGTTGCAGAGATGGTCAAACAATTCGCCACCTTGAATGTACTCCAGAATGAGATAAAGCTCTGTAGACGTTTCCCATACATCGTAAAGGCGCATCACATTTGGGTGATCAAGGAGTTTCATGACAACAATCTCTCGTTCGATAGCCAGTTGAGTATGTTCGGTTGCGTCTGCCATACGGTTGAGAGAGACTCGAGAGTTGAGCGTCACCTTCGAGATGATTTTGACCGCAGCGTATTGGCCAGTCTCTGAGTGTCTCGCAATCTTGACACGACCTGTGAGTTTGGTGTCCGCGGTTCGATATATCGCTGTTCGACTTCAGAGAAGTAAGGCGCGCACCTGAAGAACCTGAACCTATCTCTCTCCCAATCTTCCATAGCCCAATCCTTCGTGGGGCTGAGGACACTTTGCGAGGAATCATAGAAGTGTTAGCCATAGTGTCTAGGAAAGAAAAGGGTTATGTGGCTGACCTTGGCATTTTGAAGTGAGCCTGTTGTACTCAGAGTGCGAGCTTAAGCCATCAAATCTGCATCAGAGTAAACAAGGACAAAGAACGCGTCCCTTCCGGGCGGAACGAGTCACGAGCAACCGCTGCTATTGTGTTAAAGTCCAAGCGATTCACCAAGGGCTTGCAATTGTTCATTGGTTATATCATACAACCTTTGCATTCTTTATTATCATTGATTCCTTCGAAGATGATGCAACCGACTCCAGCCCCCTCATCTGTCCCCAACTCTCCCAGGTCCCAGACAGCGCAGGGTGAGGATGAGGAGCAACTGAAGCCACCCCCACAGAACATGGGAAGTGCCCCTTTTGGAGTTTTAGTTGGGCTCTTCGAGAAGCTGTCAAATGAAAGGAAGCACGACAGGAAGAAGAAGCTTATAGACGCTTGGTTCAATGTATGACCAGATGCACTCGCAATACTATTGACTCTAAGAGTTCGCTTCAGCACTGGCGCGATGAGAAGGGATTTGACCTATATCCCGTTCTGCGTCTAATACTTCCACAGGTGCGCTTGGAGAAAATTGGGTAACCAGGCGTAGGACTGACTATGTGGCGTTCAAAATGCAGAAAGATCGTGAACGTGCAGTATATGGACTGAAGGAAAAGAACCTTGCAAAGACATACATCAAGTTAATTCCATTAGGGATGAAAGATCCGGATGCCATACGCCTGTTGAATTGGAAAAGACCGACAGAGAGGGACGTATGTATCGCTCAGTATATGCTACTAGAGGTCCACGCTGAAAATTCTGTGGTGTTTTCTCATTTTCAGAAGACATCTGGAGATTTTCCGACTGTCCTCTATGACGTTGTTAGCAAACGTTCATCTGTCATTGAAAGCTCGCTTTCGATTGATGAACTGAATGGTTTATTGGACGCATTGGCGCAGAATATGGGGAAACAGTGAAAATTTTCCCCGCGATTGTTCCCGTTTCTCATATCAAAATAGAGATGCCCAATCCAAGATACTACAAAAAGTATACAACCGATCCACACCCGCGGAACAACGGTGGATCGTCAGGATCATCTTGAAAGGTGTGATAAGAATACGTCATCCTCAACTTCGCGAAACTCATCCTTGATCGAGACATGAATATATCTGTAAAAGAAACGACTGTGTTTGCGGTATTCCATCCAGATGCACAAGATCTTTACAATACCTGTTCAGATCTCAAGAAGGTCGCATGGGATCTTTGGGACCAAAGTTATCGACTAAATGCGCAAGTGAACCATATTATTTTGCTTGATGTGTACGAAAAGATCCCTCATGGTTTATCTTGTAGGATAAAACAGTCCAGCTTTTCCATGCGTTCACTCCTATGCTGTGTAAACGACCAACAAAAAAGATCGAGGACACAGTCAAAGAGATGGGTGGTTCCGAGTTTTTCATCGAAGAAAAGCTCGACGGTGAGAGGATGCAGCTGCATAAAAGAGGGAACGAGTTTTTCTATTGTTCAAGGTTGGAATTTGTCACATGTGCTTACGCAGTTCTCACTCTGTATAGAAAAGGAAAAGATTACACTTACCTTTACGGGAAACACATTGGTACAGGAAGTTTGACTCCATTCATTGACAAGGCATTCGATCCCAGGATTGATGAGTTCGTATCAACTCGTCTACAATCTAATTTATCAACCTCTCTCTTAGTATCATCCTTGATGGCGAAATGTTGGTCTGGGATCCAGTATCCGAACGTAACCTTCCCTTTGGAACATTGAAGACGGCAGCACTGGGTATGTGTCCCAATCTCACTGGCTGTGGATTCTATAACCTTAATCCGCTCTCAGACAGGTCAAAAAAAGAGCATAATCCTCGCCCATGCTGTATGTTGTACGTGATCCTGTCTGTTCCTAATCTCAAGTTTTGCAAGTCAAGGTCTTTGATCTCTTATCTCTCAATGGCCAATCACTCCTTGAGAGATCAACGACATTCAGAAAGAAGAACTTACGCAGCTGCCTTAAAGAAATCACGGGACGCATCGAATTCGCAGTGGAATACAAAGGGAAGACAGCGAAAGACATCAGGGAACGGATGGATGAAGTTATGGCCGCAAGGGGAGAAGGTCTAGTCATCAAACATCCCTTGGCAAAGTATGTGCTCAATGGAAGGAACATGGACTGGATCAAGGTATGCCACTCCATTTTTTCTGAAGGCCAGTCGGCTAATCTTGACCTTTAGGTGAAGCCAGAGTATATGGTAGGTAGAATTCGTGACAGTTAGATCACTTGATCCACTCATTTCTGATTCGAGGACAATATGGGAGAGACAGTGGACGTCCTCGTTGTTGGTAGGTCAAGGAATTCGTCGCTCGTCTATATAAGCTGAAATCACTTCTAGGTGGCAATTATGGGTCAGGAAAGCGCGGTGGTGGAGTCTCCACATTGATTTGCGCAGTCCTTGATGATCGGCGACCTTCTGAAGATGATGACGAACCAAAGTACTGTTTCTTTATTGCTTTGAACGGTTCAATTGATTCTTGATTCTTTTGTATTGCCAGGTACAGTTCGTTTGTTCGTATCGGTTCTGGCTTGTCATTTGCAGATTATGTGTGGGTTCGTGAGAAGCCATGGAAGACTTGGGACGCCAAACGTCCTCCGCAATTTCTATTGACTTCAAAGCGGTCCCATGAAGATAAAGGCGACGTTTATTTAGAACCTGCGGAGTCAGCCACAGTTGGACTCAATTATAACTCATGCCATGCTGATTTCAACCATAGTTCGTTCATTCTCAAGGTAAAAGCTGCCGAGATTGTACCTTCAGGTGTGTATCGTGTCTGTGTTTCACAACGTTGTTTTTATGAGCATATTTAGATCAATACGATATGGGTTTTACAATGCGTTTTCCGCGAGCACTCTCCATCCGTGATGATCTTAGCATTGCTGATTGTGCGACTGCAACAGGTATTGGTTCAACGAATCCTCTTCACTTAAAAAGGTAGTAACAAGCCTAACAGAAATCATGGAAAGCGTTCGCTCCGAGAAGAAGCGGAAGATGGAGAGTGATACAGGGCAAGTAACCTCTGACCTGCGACAAGAATTGTAATCAATCATGCCGAATCCTACCTGTAGAATTTCACAGAAAAAGCGCAAGACAGTCGCCAAAAAAGTATAACAAGTTCAATCGTACTCGATGCCTCTGACTTTCCATTCTAGCCGGTGATGCTTCCGGAATACCAGGGACCAAAACTCAAGGGAGTAGCGGTGACAAGTCGCCTTTTTGACGGCATGAAATTTGGTGCGTCGTATCCATCTGACATTGACGCACACGCCGAGGACTATTCATAGTGGTTATGTCTGATCCAAAATCACGAACAGGCGATCAAGACAGGAAGGATCTTATGAAACTGTTGGTTCCTCCATCGATTTCCAATGATTTATGATCTGAATTGTGATAGCATCCACGTGAATGGTGGAACATGCGCTCAGATTGCAACCAATCAACCCAACCTGTTTGTGGTATATGGCGGCAAGGTTACTCGTAGGTATCCTTGTACTCGCAACTGCCACATTAGTGGCTTAGGCTTCCATTTCTTCAGCTTATGACCTCAAATTATTGATCAACAAAGGAATTCACGACGTCATCAAACCTGAGTGGGTGACTGACTCGGTCGATGGTCAGGCTCCTGCGCCTTTCTACAAGAGGTATTGTTGAATTCTTCGCACATACCCGCGTTTAAACTAAAAAAAATACACAGATATTTCTTCCATGCAAAAACCGAACGAGTGGAGGCGAATGGTTTCGAAGATGCAGGCACGGAGATTGATGAGGAAGCTGAAGATGAAGCAGCTCTTTCGCCAGCTTCTCAAACAGAGAAAGGGTCCCCTGCCCCGCGCGTAGAAGAGGAGCAATCGGGTGCTGTGAAAGACGAACAGCCCGATGATCCTGACCTTGCGGATTGGTTTAAAGTCGATGATATAAAGCAGGAAGAAGACATCAAATACGAATCGGTTACAGACGCAGATTCTGATAATGCCGACGTTGCGGACGAGGACGATGATCTTGACGACTGGTTTAACATAAAGAAATCGTCTCCGGAGCCACCTCCCACGGCCGAGCCGGAGTCAAGCCAAGGCTCATCAGTAAGCTGTTAAAGGACTCTATCCCCGGCTGATTGCTCATCTCTTGAACATAGTTTGTGAATGTTACAATGGGAGAGACTGAAGATGCGATGGAGTACGACCAAGACAAAATTTTCAGACATCTGTATGTTGCTTTATTCCCGTTGCATCAATTCTTACTTGCAATTGGTTAAAAGATGCTTTTATCTTGATTCTCCCGAAAACGCACAGAAAAATGGTTTGATAATCAAGTCCAAGCACGAGGCGGATCTTAGAAAGAGGTATAGCAAACATTTTTTTCTCCAAATGTATGTGGTCTGATTGCACTGAAGCTTTGCTGAGCTTTCTATGAAAATCGTCGAGAACGGAGGGAAGGTCGTGGATCTCACAGAGACGAAGCTTACACACATTGTCATTGATAAACGAGACGACAGTCGCCGTCTGGAACTAATGAAGCGCACGTCAAAGTTAGTTTTTGCAGACTTTGTTCGATTGAGCGGTGTTAACGTTCTCCTTTCAGGCCCAAGAGGCGCCACCTAGTTGTTTCAGAATTTATTCAGGCCTGTTTGGAGGAGGAGACATTGCTCGATGAAGAAGGTAAGTGAACCTCTGTGGCCGCGATCATGTCATGGAGTGGAAACTAACTGGTCCGCTTGGGTAGATTTTGTTCCTTGAGACAATGCAATGTGGACAGTGCTTTAAGCTAAATCTTACTATTACCATTACTAAGTAGTATTTTGGATATCGCTCCTGAATCATGATGCATGGACTGCCACAAGTTTGGCCCGCGGACAGTGGATTTGTTGTGACAGGTTTATTTTTGACAGCTTTGGCGCGTCTTGGCGTTTTTTGTCCCACGTCCTCCACAATACGCCTGATACCCCTCCTCCCTTCCTCTATCTTCCCTCAACGCGCCCTCCCTTTCTCTGCGCCACACTTCTCATTCTCCTTCTTGACGCGTCGTTAACATCAAAAGTTCTTTGTGCACCCTCGTTGGTGTCCCACCATGTCTGAACCTCAGGCATCACCCATATCACAGATGCTTCTTTCTCTGGGCCTCACGCGCAAAGATCTCATGAAGGAGACAGACAACATGCGCAGCTTCTTAAATACAGAAAACGCAGCCATTCCACGCGTTGCTGAAGCAATCAATGTCCTTTCGCCCCCCTCTGTCGCCGAAAACCGAACGACAGCCAAACCGCCCAACACATCAGGTTCATTCACGCGTTCCCGATCTCGCGCAGACTCTAGTGCCTTCCGAGAAGTAACTCCTCCCGTGACCCCCGTGAAGTCCGAGCCAGTTGAGGGAGGCATACCCGGTCCCCTCCGCGCATTTGGCACTATGGAGGAAGTCATTGAACGCCAAAGGCGACAAAGCAGGAGGGGGAAGAAAGAACGACGGGAGAGAGAGCGCGAGTCCCAGGTAAAATTGAAAGGGCCACATGCACCCTCACCATCACCTAGCAACGCGCCACAAAGTTGTTCCAAGCTCGATTCTCGGGCGAAATCACGCGTCGAGACACCTTTTACGACCGACAACATCCAAAGTTTGGCTGGTGGGACATCCTCTCAGGTTTGTGGAAGCTATTCGACGCGTCATCACGCGCCTCTAATACCTTTCTGGTGTATTTAGGGTGTTGTACCAGTTACACCTCAACGGAATAAGTACTACCGAGAACATACCAACCTCAGCTCGAGCACACAGCCATCCAAAGTACGTGTCTGTATCCACCAAGAACGCATCACGTTTGAATATTGAGTAGCAACAGACTCCAGTGAAAACTGAGTCGCCGAGTGTGACACCCGTAATGCAACCCCCACCCACCTCTCAGCCACAATACCTTGCATATCCCCAATACCTTGCCTATGCCCGTCTACTACCTCCTCTAGGATTCCCACAAGCCGGTCCTTCGGTGCCTCCCGTTACACCTCAGAATCGGCGCACTTACACGCTTCGTACCAAACTTGAAAGTTCTCCTTTACCTCCATCCTCGCCACCTCCCCCGTCTTCTCCCGTCTCCACACCACACCGGCCACCCGTAAACCTTGTGTCTTCCCCAGGCCCAATGGGTCCTCTTCCCGAGGAGGAAGAATACGATAAGCTACCTTATACCCTTCCGCCAGGTCCATACTCCCCCCACAAACCGGATCTTTCCTATGCGGCGCTTGTTGGCCAAGCAATTCTATCTTCTCCTCAACACCGACTCACGCTTCAAGAAATATACGATTGGATTACAATTGTTTATCCGCACTTTAAACGCGGCGAAACGACGTGGATGAACAGCATTAGGCATGTTTTAAGTACCACAATATGTTTCCGCAAAGTTCCCCGTGACCGGTCAATAGGGCGGACACTCTGGGCTATATGGGACGAGGATTTGGAATGCTTCAAAGGTGGAGGATTCAGGAAACACCTTTGCAAAGACATTGCTCAAAGTCTCGCCGCCAAGGCTGAACTATCCAAAGGGAAAGGGAAAGGACGAAAGCGTGCGGAAACAGACGATGGAGCGGACCTAAGAAAGCCAAAGCGTGTGAAGAGAGAGCCAGTAGGCATATCTGCCGCAACTCTGACAACCTCTTACATGCCTGCCACATTGACGGCCCATCCTTTGTTTCCGCCAACCCGCCCTGCAACCCATCACCAGTCCTACTATGAGAGTTGCATGCAACCTCAGACTCTACCTGCAGAAGTCATATTCCCTCCTCTCCCTGCTGGTGTTGGCTATAACCGACTCATCTCGACTGTAAATCAAGTTGAACCTCCCTCAAAAGCTGCAGAAGGGAGCTCGCAAGCGCAAAGTGAGCGGAAAGATAATAGTGATGAAGCCTCTGAAGATACACCTTCGCCTGAGTCGACCCCGATCGTGGCGTCAGATTTAGTGTCGTCATCCTTGCCTGACCTCACGCCAAATTGCAGTTCGTCTAGTCCCCCACCTGAGTCAAGCGATTTGGGAACTTCCAGCTCGAGTATGGAGGACGTCAATCTGGACGATTATATCACAATTGGCGGTGATGATGGCGACGATGAAGAGGAAGAGACTCCTGCTAAAGACGAGGATGAAAATGTCTTTATTCAATCCTTGTTGAGCCCGGCGAAGGATTTGAATCAACCGCCGAAAGCTGCAGAGAAGTCCAAGGCACAGGAGTTTACACTTGGTTCGGGATTCAAGCTTGAACTCAGCGCTGCGCACTCGTCCGATGATGATGATCAACCTCTGTGGATGCGTACTAAAGGGGTTACTAGGAGCCCAGATGGAAAGAGACTCAGTGTAAGTAGAAATTTTCCTTGGAATTACTGAAGGTCGCTAATTGTACGCTGTGCAGAAGAAGATGACCTTCCCACCTGTTCCTACTTCACCCACATTGAATCGGAAAGCTGCTTGTCATCCCGGGAAGGTTTCGAAACCGTTGCCAAGCAAGAAGTCGTTGGATGCCGAGCGTCCCTCGACACCCACGCCTTCTACACCGCCCCGAACGGCGTCTCAACTGCCGGTGTCGTCGGTTCGTACACCGTTGTCATCGAAAGGAGTTAACCCTGCGGCTTTGCATTCGGAGTGGGATGACGACGAGGGACGTGCTGGAGAGTTGGAGCTCAACCGGACGCCCCGCAGACGAGTGGTTAGCTCGGGCACGCATGGAGGAGCGCCTGTCACTCCACGACGCCTGGTGTTTCCGACAAACCAGAACGAATCGCCGTTTTCGACTCCAGCGGGCGGGGGGATATTCTCTCCGTTCCGAACGCCTGGCTCGCGGTCGGTGTTCGATCCGCATGACCCTGGTGCACTGCTGGACGAAGAGCTGAACCGGATGGGGGCGGCGACGGGGGATTCGCCAGCAGGTTTGTTTGGGAAGGGGCGAGGGACACTTTTGTACGAGAGTCCAGGACTGTCGTCGAGTCCAGGACAGTATGCGCGGTGGTGGTGAGACGACGCGACACGACACGACACGACACGACACGAGGATCTACTTTTCATTTGTATTTTTGTTAGCTATCATCTATATATTGCTGCCTGTATTCGTAGGAAATGTATGATTTGTCACGGTGTCACAGCGGCGTGATCTTGAGCGGGAAGTTGGGAGCGTTCATCGTTGGACTTGACTGACCCGGCCGCTGCTGCTCTTCCTCCAACCACCACGTACTCTGCTCGCTACGATGGGCAACCCCAACGATCCTCCGTCGCCCTCCTTGTCGTCGTTCCCTCCGTCCTCAGACCCATCTACAGACATCGACCCTCTCAGATTCCAGCCTCAGTCCAACCAGAGCTCGCGTACTCCTCCACCAACCTCTTCTAGTCCTTCCCCGCGTCAGGTGCAGCGTCCAAGCGTCCCAATCAGAGCCGCAACTTACAATACTCATGACCACAATCGCACTCCCCCACCCAGCACTCATCCTTCTCATGCCCGGAGCGAAGATCTGAACCACGCCTCGTCCAGCTCTCATACCCCAGTTCTTACCCCGTCTTCTCCCAGGCCCCCACCTGCCTTTTCGGCCTCCGCTGCCAGCAGTAGACCGTCCACTCCTGGATCCGTTAACAACAGACTCCCATCTTCTTCCGGCCATTCCAATGGCCTGGGGCACCGTACCAGTTCCACATCTCTTGCCTCTGCCAATTCCGAGTCTTCCTCTCAGGGTAGACCACCGCCGACCACCTTGTCCTCCGCCTCCACATCTCTCACTCACACGTAAGCCTTTGGATTCATATAACACTTTTGCATTATCTCAACTTTTTCTCTCTTTTATGTGTCAGAAACTGCTCGGCATGTGGAAAACCGATGCAGGGACCCTTCGTTCGTGCACTGGGTACCGTGTTCCACCTAAATTGTTTCAAGTGCGGGGTACGCGTCTCAGTCTCTTGAATTTCAAATTCGCGGCTCGGTCTGATTGCAATACTCTATTTAGGATTGCGGGGACGTCGTGGCTTCAAAGTTCTTCCCCATTGAGGGTCCTGATGGCCAACAGCAACCTCTGTGCGAACGTGACTACTTCCGGCGTCTCAACCTCATTTGTGCAAAATGCAACATGGCTTTACGGGGCAGCTACATTACGGCATGCAGTCAGTCCACGTCCTCGGATCTAATGTACTCTGCTCAACTTTTTTCCAGACAAAAAATTCCATGTAGAACACTTTACATGTTCCCTGTGCTCAACGTTATTTGGACCCTCAGATTCTTATTACGAACACGAGGGTGACGTATACTGCCATTTTCACTATTCCACGCGGTTCGCGACAAAATGCGCCGGTTGCAACAGCGCGATTCTCAAGCAGTTTGTGGAAATTAATCGAAACGCGCGAGACGAATGCTGGCACCCGGAATGCTACATGATCAACAAGGTACGGTCCCCTTGTCCCAGTCTTTTTGATAGGCTTCTCATCACTCCCCAGTTTTGGAATGTGAAAGTCGTATCTCCACGACCGAGTAGTATTGTCGACCCGGATGATGCACTCCAGGAACCAGCTTACGTTGAAGAGGAGATGCGGGACAGTCCAGCTTCGTTGAAAGAGAAGCAACTTCGCATGGAGCAGCAGGTGTATCGCATATGGACGTACGTGCTTTTGCATCGTGTTCTCAACTCTCATGTTGACAAAATCCTATCCATTCAGCGTCTTGTCAGCTTTTGAAGAGTCTAGTGCCGCTTGTATTTCAGACATGCTCCGTCAGGTCAGCAACGGGCAATATCTGGACGCCATTCGTATGGCGGAGAGATTCATATTACACGTGGAGGTTCTATTCGCGACCATAGACGATTTGGAGTATCAGTTTGCCCGGCTGAACATGAAAGGTGAGCGGATCTCACAGTTTAGTTAGGTTGGGCAGCCTCATGTTGAATGCTTAACAGGAATGTCCCACGTCCGAGAAGCTCGAATGCTTTGTCGAAAGACCGTCGAGCTGTTCACCCTCCTATCACATACTCAGGAGACCGGATCACGACGGATGGGAATGACACAAGAACTCCTTGCCCTTGTTACTGGATTGGCACACTACCTCAAAATTCTAATCAGGATAGCTCTCACCGGAGCATTGAAACTGGAGCGGGACCAGAGCGTTCGAGAAGCTATGGCGTCGTTCCTTGATAAGCTTCATCTTCTTGCAGTGGCAGGAGCCAACCCAGCTGCACGGAGGACAAACAAGGGACAGAACGGCGAGCCTATAATACCTAGTCACAGCAGTGGAAACTATGGAACTCAAGGAGTCATGTATGGCTTTCGAAGCCTGGCGCCGGAGAACGCCGGTGACCCGCCTTTCAGAGAAGGGCCGGTGAAAATCTCGTCCAACAACCCCCCGTCTGATCTCTGCATCAAGTGCAATCTCACCGTAGAAGAGGATTGTGTGCGGCTAGGCACCTATCAGCGATGGCATTCCAGCTGTGTTCAGTGCATCAAGTGCGGTAAGATCGCAGCCGTTCCTGTGCCGCCCAAGGAGCCTCCACCCAAAATTAGCGATGACAAGGAGGGTAAAGAGATGACAAAGGATCAGCCGCCCAAACCTCCTACAGCACGGAGACCACCTGCCAACGTGGGTGCATTCGTATACGAAGTGGACTCTAGACGGGATACCACTTCCTTTGGCGACGTACCCAGCGTCATTGTATGTACAGATCACGCGTACAGTGGCTGTCGAGGTGGCTTTCAACCCGTTCAACGATTGGAGCAGTACGCTTTCCTTCTAAATGTTGCATTAAGACGATTGTATTTGCTACTTAAGAAGCAAGGTGTCGTCCCGTTATCTCCAGGTATGTCGTCATCCCTCATGTCGTCTGTACTTCACTTCACAAACTTTCGTTCTCTAGTCGTTACGACGCCATCGGAATCAGATCCGTATCGCAACTCGGGTGACATCATGCGGATGAGAGCCTCAGTACATCTGGATCGCAAGCTATCTGCGACAGCACGGTTACCGAAGCGTTCCACGATCGTGGAGAGCCCCGCAGGAAGGAGCGTTCATCCATCGGACGTGCTGCATACACATCGACAGCAGGACCATCATCCGAGCAACCAGCAAAGCCAGGTGGGACAACATCAAGGTCCTCCTTCACATCAATTCCCCCAACAATATCCCTCTCCCCAGATTTCACAACGAGCCGCGCCATCGCATCCGGGTAAGCCCCATGATGCTGTTTCATCCCAGGGCCAGTCATTGCGACCAGCGCTCTCGCGGGCCAACACGGAGGTGATGATTGTAGATGACAGTGCTCCGAATTCACCGGCAGAAGGCAATCCACCGATCTCCAATCCGAGGTTAGATGATGGAATCACCCTTGCCGACATTCCGCAGCTCATGGAGGCAGCTCAAGCTAGAGAACAACAGCGGTCACTACCTCGGGAGAGCTCGATACCTTACATTGCTGAGTTGAGCCCCATGGAGCTTGCCATCGTCAAACATGCCGCCGTATTTCTCCTAACAAAATCGCCTTTGAAGGATACCTTTGATCTAGATGAGGTGCTCGAGATGGTTGAAGCTAAGAAGAGCAGGTTTTGGAAGACACTCTTCAAAAACGAGAAGAAAACCAAGCAGAAGAAGGGTTCGTTATTACTTTGAATTGTAATAATCAACTATGTCGCTGACTGCTCTGTTAGGTGTGTTCGGAGTGACTCTTGATGATCTGGTGCAACAGGAAGGCTCAGACTCGACACTGGGTGCCTCTCGTGAACCTTTACGAGTGCCAAGTTTTATTGATGATGTCATCTCTGCGATGAGACAGATGGGTCAGTTCTGCCGTTTCTTACGGTTGCTGTATGAAGGCTCATTGTCTAACTACCAGATATGTCTATTGAGGGTATCTTCCGTAAAAATGGGAATATTCGGCGATTGAAGGATCTTACGGAAGCTATCGACCGCGATCCCTCGTCTGTCGATCTGACACAGGATAATCCAGTTCAGCTTGCCGCATTGCTCAAGAAATTCCTTCGCGACTTGCCAGACCCTTTGATGACTTTCAAGTTACATCGGTTATTTGTTGCTACACAAAGTACGCCATAACACGCGACCTGGAGCTGTCAATATCTGACAAGTAATCTAGATTTTCCTACCGAGGCCGAGCGCATGAGATATCTTCATCTTGTGTCTCTGATCTTGCCCAAGAGTCATCGTGATACAATGGAGATTCTCTTTGTTTTCCTCAAATGGGTCGCTTCCTTTGCGCATATGGATGCTGAGACTGGAAGCAAAATGGATCTGAGCAACTTGGCGACTGTCATCTGTCCAAGCATCCTCTATGCACGCGGCCGGGACGCGATGCGAGACGAGACTTTTGGAGCATTGCGCGTTGTCACCGTTTTCTTGGAGAACCAGGACGAATTCTTTGTTGTCCCTCAGGATTTCGTTCCTATGCTACAAGATCATGACTTTTTCGCCAACTGTTTGGAGCTTCCTGGAAAAGATTTCATGAAGAAGTGCGATACTTACATGAGGGTGAGGGGTGGCAACGGACGGAGTCTCCCTCCGCCCGCCAACGGGGCAATAAATAATGGTGCGCCGCGCTATCAGAACCAAAACCCTAACAGCTTGGAGAGACCTGGTGGTGCCACTGGGCCTCCACAGTCAGAACGAGTCGTCAGACCACCACCACCCATGCAATCCGCATCCTACCAACATCCTCCGGGTTCACAATCTCCACCGCCGCCACAAAGTGCACCTCAGGCCCTCCAACGAATACCTAATCAGGAATGGACTGCGCAAGGACCACGAGCGGTGAATCCTAATGCATCTGTTCGCCCCTCTTCTTACCTTGGACCAAGACCAAGTCCAGATCCTCCGACCCTTCCCTCGAACAATCATGGGTATCCTTCTGCCGTCCGGCAACAAACATGATGTACTCTGCATTTCCTATAGTACAGTTATATATATTTCTTTACCCTTTCATCGATGGTCTTTTCCTCGAATTGACTCTGTAGTTTAACCTACGTTCTTGTGCTCACTTATCGGTACGACATGGACGAAATTTCAAAATACTTACGATACCCTTTACATGGAATAAAGAAGTTTGTCGACCAGGGGGAGATGTACTTGTTCTTGTCTTTCAGTATATATTATTAACAGTTTATCAAGCGTTGGCTTTCTTCCTATCCAACTTTTCGTACAGTTGACTGTCTTAGGGGAATGCTGCTTGACGGCATTAGCGCGCACCTTTGTGAACTACCTTCTGTCTGTGTATGCTCTTTCTCCTCAGTTTTTTTTTGACCTTTGTCAATACTGCGTCAATTATGGATTAAGATTGTGAAAATGTACGGTTTCAGTGTTGAATGTTACAGGCAGAGACAGGCAAAGGTATGTGCTTTATTTTGGTACGGATCAATTAACTATGGCGGTCATGATGTAGAGTAGAGAAAACCTGATTGTCGATGGGGAATACCGGCGCGTACTGGGTTGCAAGTTGGATAACATATTGATTAGAAACAGTATCTGGTATCGTCGAGAATAAAAGTGGAAAAAGTCCCATGAATGAATGATCGATCTTCGCGTTCAACAGTGCCTACAAACACATGTACATGTCACGATGCAACATGACATAGAAACAAGGCATACTCACACTCAACGACATTCAACTCTTTCTCACCCTTGCGTCTCATCCCTGAGCTGCAGCTGTCTTCTCAGCTCCGCAATTATTTGGCCTTGGTGCTCGATAATTCCCTCCCTTTCGATCCATTGGCTTTCCAGCTTACCTAACTAACTTCAGGGTCAGAAAAGTTGATCAGGGTAAATATAGACTCAGAAACGTACCCGTTCTTTGAACAGAGTGACCTGTTGCTGAAAAGTAGGATATGTCATGGCCACATACTTCTCAAGAGAAGCTTTTGTTAAAATTTTAATCTTCAGAAATGTTCCTGCTTTGGCATAACCTTCAATAGACCTTTTCTTTTCACCTTGCTCTCTCCTTTGTACCTCTTGATGCTCCACCCCTTCCTGCTCCACCTCTTCCTCAGCATTTTCTTGATTCATTCCCTCCTCAAATCCCACTTTCTGCTCAACAGCATACTTTTTAAGCAGCTCACAGAAGAGCACAGAAAAGAGGAAGCAGTTTGTTGTCAGCACCTGATATTGTGGTTGGCAGGAAGTTATAGACTTTGCTGCAATCACGGCAATCATGATTGGGAGACCCGGTGAGAAATTCAAGGTGAATGTATAACGCCAAGAAGGATCTCTCGGCTCAGACTGGTAGATACGGGCACGATCAGCAGCAGGAAGAGACTTCGAGCTTAAAGCTTCTATGACATTCTTTTTACTGTGTTCTTTGTCGGATGATAAGGTGGTTGTAGAGCTGGCAGTCGAATAGGGGTCTGGTTGGTGAGCTGCCCGAGCTGCCGAAGAAGGATCATTTGTCGGCCCTGCATCAGTCCATTCTCTATCAAGAACTGCATAGAGGTGGTGGCCGTGTCGGCTAAACTCTACGATGACCCCCTCATGTCGCCAAGTATCCGAAAACTTGATACCGCGAACTCGGAGTATGAAACAATCGGTCCAAGATACTGGAACCCAGATCAATTGACAGTACAAGGCAACGAGATAGTCATAGAGGTGGTCGGTGCTGATTTCGGCCTTCGTCAATAACTCTTTCTCAGGAAAGTGCTCGGAGACAGAGTCCATTCTGAAGAGATGTCTGAACCACAGAAACGAAAAGAAGCCAGGGCGTCGGAAGCATGGCGATGAGCAGACCTTGAATCTCATGATGGTCGGTGTCAATGATATTATATAATTACACATTCGAAAGAAGCATGTGTCATGTTGTGTCCCCTTGGGCGAAGATAAAGGAGAGATTAAAGGAGAGATTATATCCAACGATACAAAATCTGTATGTACGAGCATAGACCCATGATAAATGAGTAAGAACTACGATAACCATCTGAGGATGATAACGGACTTTGATTAGTCGTGATTTGCGAGGAGTAAGTACACGTGAAAAGTGTTGTCTGCCAAATACTATAGTCTTTCATCGAACTTTCATCCAGGTCGAATGATACAAGTGCAACCTCCGGCAAAGGTTTATAATCCCCTCTCTTTTCCAGAAAATGCACCAGAACATTGTCCTGTATGCTGAGTCCCGTTAAGTTCGTTTCCGGTCTCCAACTGACGGATTCTAGGGAACTGAATCCGAACTTGCAGGAAAGTCTGACGCATGTAACGGTTGTGCAAACCAGGAGATATGC
The DNA here is from genome assembly GCA_018857265.1 of Termitomyces sp. T32_za158. NCBI lineage: Eukaryota > Fungi > Basidiomycota > Agaricomycetes > Agaricales > Lyophyllaceae > Termitomyces > Termitomyces sp. T32_za158. The sequence goes on along the minus strand of JABAJZ010006810.1, from coordinate 15,289 downwards.
GCATCCAATGAACCGAAGGGGCCAGACCCCTCTCTGCCGTTCATAAAGGAACGAATGACAATGGTGAAGCGAAAGATTCTTGTTCTCTCAGGAAAAGGTGGCGTAGGAAAGTCGACTTTTACCGCTCAGCTTGGATGGGCATTTGCTGCTGACGAGCGTGCGCAGGTGGGTCATGATACTTGGTATAGTATTCTAGCAACTGAAAATCACTCGCCAAAGATTGGCATCATGGACGTTGATATCTGTGGCCCGTCAATACCTACTATTCTTGGAATTGCAAACGAACAAGTCCACGCTTCATCTTCAGGTTGGTCACCCGTCTTTGTACAAGACAACCTCGCCGTTATGTCAGTTGGCTTCATGCTCCCCTCTTCGCGCAACGCAATCATGTGGCGCGGGCCAAAAAAGAACGGACTCATATCTCAGTTCCTCAAAGACGTTGACTGGGGAGATCTTGACTATTTGATCGTTGATACACCTCCCGGTACATCCGATGAGCATCTTAGCATCGTTCAATACCTGAAGGAGAGCGGGATCGATGGGGCTGTGGTTATCACAACACCTCAGGAGGTTGCAATCCAGGATGTACGACGGGAGATTGATTTTTGTCGCAAAGTTGGGATAAGGGTGTTGGGTGTGGTTGAAAATATGTCTGGATTTGTTTGCCCAGGTTGCAAGACTGAGTCACAAATCTTCAAACCAAGTACTGGAGGGGCAAGGAAATTGGCAGCAGACATGGATCTTGAGCTACTGGGCTCTGTGCCTCTAGACCCTCGAATAGGTAAAAGCGCAGACTATGGTGTGAGTTTCCTGGACGAATATCCTGATAGTCCTGCCACCACCGCATATCTGGATATTATCGATCGTAAGCTCGGATTTCCCCCGTTGTGGCGCCAGTTGACACTGGTATTCAGGTATTAAAGAGATCCTGGAAGATTGAGGCTTCAGAGCATGTTTTCACTTGTATAAACGGATTGTATATTAGGAACACCACACATCCTTAGTTTGTCGCATCCCATGCTCATTACTACTATTAGGTATTCACTAACACGATGGCCACAACATGACAATAGATGATAGAGCCTCTAGTAATTATTCCTAGTCATTTCCAATCCAAATTCAGATTTTAAATCTTCCCTCCCTCCCTCTCCTAATCCCCACGGGACCCTCGTCTTCCTCTTCAAGACCGAAATCTCGAGGCATTTCAGATGGCGGAGCGTCAGCCTCGGTCCGGCCTTCCATGATATATTTTCCAATAGGTGCGATACCTGCAAGTCCCCCTTCCAATTTTTCCACGCTCTCATGTATAGATACAGTAGAGAGTGTGCGTAGAAGCTTCCGTGTGACCTCGTTGCCTGCCATAGAGCCTGCCCGCGAGCGCACAGGGACGACATAACCTTGTTGCGTTGGGAAAACGACGGAACCAGTTCCCAATGGCCTTGACTCTCCTTGAATTGGACCCTCTGTTGCTGTGGGCATATGCTGTGTTGCCGGTACCGGAGAGGGGTACGTTGAACCCTGGCGGGAAAGTGGTTGGAGTATACTCGACCGACGTGCATATGTCACTACGGGATCCGTTGGGATCGATCCTCGACGAAGGCATTGTTCTGGGCTTGACGATAGTCCAGCCCGCAATATACCTTCGAATGGCTTATCTTCTTCTTGACTTTCAGCATCTGTTGTAATTGTCACGCCGTTTGTGGACTTGTCATCTGTAGTCTGCACGATGGAACAGAGTCCCTCCAAATTTTGAGGCTCCTCGGTCTGCGGGAAGGGTTGAAATTGAATGGAGGCACCTGGAAAGTCCTCAGGATCATCGATAGGCAAGCCGCGAACTTCTCTTCGATACTCCTCAATCTCGTTCCAGAGCGCGGTCCGGAAATCTTCCAACGTTTCAAGCTCCTCAATCTGACGCCACTTTTCAAACTTCCTTGGACATTCTGGTTCGTCGGATTTGTCATGATATGATGCCAGCCATGGGTGTTCGAGAGCTTGTGGGACAGATATCCGATCACTAGGGTCAAACGCCAGCATCTTTTCGAGAAGATCGAGCGCTACCGAGAATGAGCATAACTCTTAGAAGCTGGACAAAAACCTTACCTTGGTGGTCAGCGGTTGGCAGAATTTTCTGGAAAGGAATTTTCCTTTTGAAAGGCAGAGAACGGACATATGCTTGTGCCTGTGATGCTTGAGTCTTAGAAAATACACAATATGTTCTCTTGCTCACTTTCTCGCTACCAATCTTTTTAATGACTCTCTCATCGGGTGTTCCTAGATTATCGGTGTAAGCGATTACTCTTATATAGAACAAAGTTGACTGTACCGAGCACGTCTAGGACTTTGTTGAGTTGATCAACTATCGAAATGTGAAGCAGATTAGGGATTGCCCATTATTGAAGTGTCTACTAACCGTAGCTTTGATTTTGGCGTTAGGTCAGCATACCGAAGTCAAGATTGATTGTCTCACTCTTTGCCTTTGAACAGGGGCTTTCCTAGCAAAAGCTCGGCTAAGATGCACCCTATCGACCATACATCGACTGTGTTGTGTCGGTAAATAAAAAATACTTGACTTGTAAAAAGTGAACTAACTGGCTGTGTCGTATCGCCTAGCTCATATGACTTCACATGATCAATTAGGAGATTGTGGTTCACCCACCTAAATGCCAACATGATCTCCGGAGCTCTGTACCATCTGGTGGCAACGTATTCCGTCAGATGCGGTGCATATTCGTCTGGCCGAGAATCGAATCCTCTGCTCAGCCCAAAATCACAAATTTTGAGCTCGCAATCTGCGTTGACAAGTAGATTACCCGGTTTCAAATCACGATGCACAACGGAAGCAGAATGGACATATTTCATGCCTGGATACTAGGTAAGTAAGGATGATGTATGCATGCAGGCACAAGACACCAGCCTCTTAATATCTGATAGAGAAAATACTGAACATGCTCGTTCGTAAGACTCTGACCTGACTTGATAATTTGATGTAAATCCGCTATATTCCTGTCATCATCATCGGCCACTGGTTCAGACAAAGACATCGCCTACCCTCCATAGGCTAACAAGCGACAGGTCAGCTGATTTATCCCAAGAATACGACCACTACGTACCTCCATAAATATGTAGCTTGAGCGATGTAAGTGTCGTTGCGGGCACAAAATGGGGTGACCTACATTTCATTGAAGTCCGGCGAGAGTGCATCGACGTCAATCAATCCCGTAATGTTCTCATGACTTGCAAAGTGGCGCAGGAGAGTGATTTCTCGCAAAGCACGCTTTGCAAGTTGAATCTTGTCAAATACACGCGTCACAAGCTTGATTGCAACTGTTTCTCCAGATATCTCATCCTCTGCCGAGCTGCAGGACGAGTCAATAGAGACGGTCCGGTAGATCTAGCATAAGGACCGACATGACAACCCCATAAGCCCCTGAACCCATTTCACGAATCAATTTCCATCGCTTTTCAACGTGAAATATCTTTCCAAATGATGAAAGTAATGAATGATATCCTCTAAGATGCAGTGTCAGTCGGAGAAGCGATAGATGAAATAGCGAACCACCTCCGGCGAAGATTTTCCTCTGAAAACGGATTGGATGACCTCCTTTGCCTCGATCTCCCTCGATCCACATTCCACGACCCATGTGACGCCACAGGTGACATGTACTTGTCGTCTTTGCCTTTTGATCTCGCACGACGGTGACCGCGAGGACTTGGGTTGTGGGGTGATTGCGAAGGCATTATGGGCGAGGTTCCCTTTGAGCAAAGAAGACGAAAACCAGGTTATACCGCGGCAGAATGCGTCTAGTCAAAAGATGTGGTGTGAAGGAAAGCTGTAGAAGGTCAACAGCTTGAGCAGAACATGACGCGCACGCGACAAATCTAGCAGAGATCTCGTTCAACTCCGATCTCATCATTTGTGCATCAATCCCCGCAATCATATTATATTACACTGTGCCGTAAATATCATAACTAAACTATGGAGTAACCGTAGTATTTAGGCAAGAACGGGTTCTGCTGGTGGTTCTGCAGGTGGTGGGGTAAAGTCATCTCGCATAGGAGGATGCACTGGTGTCGTTGAGTCCTCTTCACCGAAAATATCCAAAAAGCCAGCGATGCGGGCTTTGTTCGTGCTCTTTTTGTTAACATAATCCCGAAGTCCGGATTTGAGACTTGGCTGCTTGTCGACGAGCTCACGAAGCTGGTCTTTGGGCAGCTGAAGCAGCGCACCGAAACTTGCAGGTGCGATGACCTTTGCACAACGGATGAAGCCCTCCCATAAGGGAGGGTTCGTCCATATCTTTTTGGTAATCAGTCTGGAGAGCAATGTCGTTGAAACAAACCCGACGAGAGACTTATAAGTCGTGACTGCTTGAATGACCTGTCAAAAGCGTGTTAGACGTTTCCTGATCCCATTAAGCAGCTATTTCCTTACTGTTCGCAAGAACAACACGGGCAAATCAGCCTCGTCCATAATCTGTTGCATGACAACTGCGAGAATTTCGGAGCGAAATACATCGGTCATCGAGAAGCAAATACCAATGGCTGATCCGTAAAGTTGAAGGTCAGATGGCCACTCCATGATACAAAAGAGCGCACCTTCGATTGCGCTTTTCAAACCTATCTCTTTTTCGGAATCGTGTAAGAGGACCATGAGTTCCGCAGGTGTCAGAAGCTCGCTTTGCCGAACGCGCGGTAAGTTTGAAGTCACACTGCCGAACGTCTGAGGCGGGGTTGTGACGATTGAGCTGAAGACCGACCGAACCAGGTTCTTTGGTTCGGTCTGTCCATTAAGGATTGAAACGATTCGAGGTAAATGCCTCAGGATGTCCGGCTATACATCATCAGCATCAAAACCTCAATGTAGATAATTTACCAATCAATCACCTTGTCCATCTCCGCGATAATAGGAATCAAGAAGCGGGCATCAAGATCCTTGCCCTTTTGGCCGCCTTTGGCCTTGGTCTCTCTCTCGTTGATGAGGGCCTTGACTAGTGCTACCAATTGAGTACTTGGTCGACCGTGTTCTGTAAAAATGGTCAAGACCCGCAATGCAAGGGTCTCAGCTCCTGAGGGGAAGTTTCGAATCAATGTCAAAAGTTTTCCGTGACTGGAGCCAAGCGACCGAATAAGGGCCGTGATTAATTCTTGGATAGCATCTTGAACAGTGGGGTCCATCCGGCCATAAGCCGCGAAGATCCTGATTTTGTGTATGATCTCCTAAGAAACAAAAATGGTGAATCTTGTGACTTACTCGTCCAAGAACTCGGGAACTTTGACAGAGAGTGCGAAAAGGAGCTCGACATGTTGAAGAACCTGTGATTTCTGTGCAGGAAGCTCGATTTGTTCAGGAAGATAAGGAGTGTGGACCAAGTCTTCCGGTGGTAGCTGGCCGTCTTCCATATTTTCATCCTTGCCGAGAGCATCATGGTCATTGTGGGAAACGCCGGAAGAGTCTCTGGGCTGGATGTTTGCCGCATCCGTCTTCTCTCCGTCTACCAGCATTGACACGTCATCTTCGGCCGCCCGTGAAGGCTGTATTTGGAGTTTGCGCAACATCTGGAGTGCGAATTCTCGGACCATACTGTCCATAGGTTGTGTATTCGGAACCCAAAGCTTCACAGTGTTTATGGCGGCTCCTCTTGTCTTCTTTTCTGTAAACAAAGGTTCAGGCTTAATATGATCACTTTATCGGATCCACAGTACTGCGCACCGGGATGTGTCGTAAGTTCCAGTAAAACGGTCAAAGCTTCTGATCTCATTGATGGACGGTTGATCACGAGTCCGCGGAGGGTTGCAAACCCTACTTGCATCCTATCAGTACTACATATCTAATTATTTTCAGTGACAACGCAAAGAATCGAGAAATAGACCTTGAGGAGTCTATACAGAGATCGCGCAGCAGACCGAGAACGTCTTCTGGCACGCTGGGGAGGTCAAGCAGGAATCGGGAAAATGTCCTGTCTTTGGCGTCCAGTAATGTCTGATATGATGCTACAATCTGATTGAGCCAGGTGTCGTAGTTTGGTCGCTGACCACTGAGATTAGTAGGATCGCATTTAAACGCCGTAAAATTTCTACCCAGTTGGGATCTTCCGCAAGCCGCAGTTGATCATTATACCATTCTTCATTCATCCAAGTCGTAGCTAGACGGATCCTGTGAAGTGTGAAAATGACAAAGGCTTAATCTATAAATAATACATGCCTCGAAGGAAAATCAGACATGATATAGTCACACAGCGTCTGTCGCAGTTGATCCTGACACGTGTAGAAATCTTTCTCTGCATCCAATATTTCGTGATCCTCAGGCGGAGGCTCAGCGACACGAGTTATCATCCGCACAATGAGCAACATCCAGATCTCCGTGGGCGAATGACCACCTGCCTGTGTTGATTCCACAGGAAGGGCGTCCCCACCGAAGTTGAGATCCCCTGCACTGATCCATATTCGCTTGACTGCGCTTGTGAGCTGCTGCATCCTATCGTCTTCTGTAAGCTCTCGTGGCGGAGGTATCTTGAAATCAATCAGCTGGAGATTGACAGCGGTGGCATGAATGTCGGCCGCAGACGGCTCAGCAGCGATACCACCTGACAACTGTTAACGTTCGAGGTGAGATATGCGATCAAGAATCTCGCCACTGCACAAGCACGAAGAAAGTACCGACCTCTTCATTCAGCCGGTCAGGCTCGTACTCGAGTTCGTCTTGATCAATGTCCATCTGCAGCGGGTCTACAGGTTCATCTTTCACCTTGACGGGTGGTGGTGGTGTCGAAGCAGCTGGACCGGTAGGTATGTGACGGTTATGAGAATCCTGTGGTGTAAGAGACCGCCCAGATTCAGCGCGGAGCAGGGCGGCCCGAGGGCCAGTAGGTATTGGCGGAGCAGGAGTAGGCGCAGGCGTTGTTCCCGTATGTTTTTCACGATAAGCCTGCACAAGACTAAGAAAAGTCGGTTCAGAGAATGATTCGAGATTGGCGATAACGAGTTCGGTGATGAGAGTAGCGGGGAGCGATGTAAAATCAAAGGAGGCAAGGAAACCCATATTTGCAGACGTGTTGGGCGTTGGTGTGCTGGAGCTCGGATCTGACTCGAGCTTTGGGCGCTTGGCATCTACGGGCTCAATTGGGACGGATGGCGGTCGTTTTCGAGAATCAATGCCGGCGGCTTTGCGTCTCTTTTCTTCGGAGAAGGCTCTGTCCATGCGAATAGCTTGTTGCGCAAGAGCTTCGTTGATCTGCCCGACGTATGCAGCGTTGGAAGGTATTCTGTGTAAGATATGTAAATAGATCCTGAGGCGTAGAGTGTCGAAAAACCGTTACCGGGATATATGTATCATGAGGATGCGAAGAGACTTCTCCACGCTCTTCACACTCGAAGCTGGAAGGTTAGCTAGTGCTGCAGGCGTCCATTGTCTCAAAGCGGTCACGACAAGAGGGGTTACGGATGGGCGCAGCTTCGTCAATGAAGCCCAACTATTGAGCAAAGCTGACACTAGATCGGCATTTCTAGAGCTCGTGAATGAGAGGAAAGTTGAAATCGAACATTATGCATCACTCACTGGCTTGTGTAGAGAGTATTGAAGACCGCTTCCAGTAGCTTCTTTCCTTCATTCTCGAGCTGGACAACATTGATGAATGGATGATCCGCAGGACAAGACGCGAGGTTTGGGTCGTTCTTGTTCTGCAACTGTAAGCAAAGGGATATATCAAGTCATGTAATCTGTGCCTTAAAGAGACCCCCACGCACCCGAGGGTCTGACACGCCACGCGTCTGCACAAGGATGACCTTTTGGACAAACTTGATGGCAGCGAGTTTGACGCCAGCATTCGAGGTAGGTGTCCAAACGAACTCGACTATACGATTTTTAGCCGTTGTAAGGGTATTCCATGCAGTTTGTCCATTGCGACTGGTACACCTGGATAAACTATTGAGCTAACATAGTCCGGGTCTCGTGCCGAACGAAGACTCACGAAAGCCGGAAGAGCAGAGGGTACACCGTCGTAAATGTCTGCACGACGACTTTGACAGTAGTAGTATTTGGATCGTCCACAAGCTGAACAAGTGTTTCGAGCGCCTGGGATGCCACTAACGGGAAACCGATTGATTAAAAACTTAAAGGACTCTCAGAAGTGATCAATACTAACTCTGCGTGCGCTGGTCAACTGAAAGCGTCGAGCGACATATGGCAAAGTGAAGGAGGTCAATGACCCATTTCTTGAGGAGAGATTCGCCGGCATTCACGACGAGGGACAGTAGGGTGCTGAGGAGGAGTGGAATAGGTGCAGGTGCGATTTCAAACTGTTCACGTAAGGCGGAGAGGATGTCCGCCTGTTCTTTGGAATTAGGTGTTACACTGAAGGCCGCCTGCAGAGCCTGCAGTGGGTCAACAGGATTGCTCGCCATCTCTACCACCGAAGTCGCTGGTGACCTGCTCTTGGCTACGAGACTCAGAGTCACGTGCTGACAGCGTCTCACAAGATCATTTGGAAGGGCTCATCACAAGGCATTAATATGCAGTCTCATCTCATCTCATCTCATCTCAATCAATCAATTCTCACTCAAGCACATTCTGCATGGTCGTGGAACATGTATCTTGGATGGAAAGTAAAACCAAAGACATAAACTACATAAAGTCGATGATTGTTTACTTGAGAGGAATACTGGGAGAAGGTCAAATAAACCCACAATCAAAAACATGTAAAATACTCACAAGCGAGATGCTGAAAATCAAAAGTTGGAACAAGTGAGTGTGGCACATAGAGATAAGGCAAAAGATACACACAGTGTGTTGCACCAATCTAGATAAATCAGTAAGATCACATCTTCGCCTGGATGATATGAAAGGGCACGTACACCGGGACGACCATGCTTGACAGGGCGATACGAACAAGAAAACTCGCCAAGGTAGTGACCGGTCATCTCAGGCTTGATTTCGACCGAGTTGAACACCTACAATCCAAACATTTAAGTTCTTCCCAATCTAGTACCCCTTCAGTCTGCATTCAACGAACCTTTCCATTGTAGATTCCAACGACCGAACCAATCATCTCGGGCACGACAATCATGTCGCGCAAGTGTGTCTTTACGACGGCAGGCTTTTCGTTCGGGGGTGCCTCCTTCTTGGCCTTGCGGAGCTTTTTGATAAGTCCCATGGGACGACGCTTAAGACCGCGCTGGAAGCGACGGCGTGCGCGGGCATGAACGAGCTACACTGAGGTTTAATATGCTATCGCGTGATGATCTAAAAGTCGACGCACTTCGACGAACTAAACGATAGTTTTCAGCATTCTTTTTGACTAAAAGAACAAAAAGAAAGCACACCTCCTCATTGTTCATGTCCAGAAGCTTGTCAAGCTCAACACCACGGTACGAGAATGTGCGGAAGGTACGCTTCTTTTTGAGCTCGGCGGCGACCGTGGGGTCGGTAACGGAAGAATCAGCCTGTTGCAAAACGATGAATCAGAATTTCCTCCTCCCCTCATCCATCAGAACAGGGCCGGACGCACCATGGTCGGTCGTCGAGGGTATTGGCGATGGTCTTGCTGGAATTACGAAGTTTGAGCGGAGTATGAAATCGGCAGATGTGGCTGAGGTATGGGAATTTTAAGCACGTGGTACTGTATAGCTCATCGCGCTGATGACAAGTTTTGGCAATGGTCAAGGGTTCACAAAATCACTCGGATAGAATCCACGAGTCCTCCCTTTGCGGATTAAATGTGAGTACTCGCGTCGTCTCTTCGTCTCCGTTCGCCTCTCTTTGTCCGTCTGGGTGGTCTGGCGTAAAATTGTGCTCTGGGATCGGTGCTGATTTTTTGTGTGGTTTGTCCCAGTGATTTGTGGCTACCGGACCCTAAAACTTGACATAAAGTAGGTACTAACACTGGTTTTTATGGTAGTCTGTTTACGCCTTTTCCTTGTAGATGCAAAACATCGCTGCCTACCTGCTCCTCCAAATCGGCGGAAACGCCTCTCCCTCTGCTGCTGACATCAAGAAGCTTCTCAGCGTTGTTGGTATCGAGGCAGACGGCAGCCGCGTTGACGCGCTCATTGCAGAGCTCAAGGACAAGACCATTGATGAGGTGTGCATTTGAATTGATATTTGTTACATTGATAGAGCTAACGGCATGTCTAGCTGATCGCGACCGGATCCTCCAAGCTCGCCTCTGTTCCCTCGGGTGGAGCTGGTGGAGCTGCCCCCGCTGCTGCCTCGTCTTCTGCCCCCGCTGCAGCTGCCGCGGAGGAGAAGAAGGAGGAGAAGGCTGAGGAGAAGGTTTGTGCGAGCTTGATGCTGTCTTCCCTGTGGCTGATTGCGTTTGCAGGAGGAGTCGGACGACGACATGGGCTTCGGTCTCTTCGATTAAATTTTTACTTACGTTACTGTACGAGTGAATGCATCTCATTTGCCATGATGTGCTGCCCAAAATGAATTGAAGATACATATGAGAAGACTGCTGTAAGAGTCGGATGCATTTCGCGGGGTCATTTTTGTTTAGCGGCGCGGGGGCCGGCGGCATCAGCCGGCTGTCCACCGCCGGCATCTCTTTGTAACTTATATCGCCGACGCATGTCTTTAGCGTTCATCCATAACAACTTTGCACATGGACCCATATCGTCCCAATCCCTCTTCTACTTTTCTCTCCACGACCTTTGACCATGAAGACCGTGACGATCAAACTCTGAAGGCCCCCAAGCGAAAACGCCTGGCAAAGGTTCCTTCAGCTGCTTTCTTTCTCATCCGCTTTTGACCACCTTTCAGGCCTGTGACGCCTGCCACAAAAGCAAGCGACGTTGCGATGGGACAGGTTTGCATAAAACTCTCTTTTCACCTTCCATCCGTCTCATAAACTTCCAGCTCCTTGCAGCAATTGGTTCGTTTGTTGTCAAACTTTACTTGCCGTATCATTTTACTCTCTCTCTCTAGCTATTATGCGGCCAAGCCATGCACGTATACAGACGCAACTGGGCGACCTGTACCAGCGCCGCGTCCCTTCAAACCAGAGCGACTCGATATCTCTTCACAAGCATCTACGTCCTCGAATTCTCTCCTTTTGCCCATTGAAAGTGACAACGGTCATTCTGCAAACAGTATACCACGCAAGCGCTTCAGAAATGAGTCTGGAACTGCCGTTCCGACAGAGGACATTTCTGCACCCTCAATTCCAATACCTATCGTGGAGCCTTCCCTCGCAGCACCCATTGATAAACCTCCTTCCATGGAACTGGATCATGCTCTTACCCGCGAGTTAACAAATCGTGCGTGTCTTCCTGTATCGCATCCTCCATTCTTGATGACTTACTTTTTTTCCAGTTTTTTTCACACACTGCCACCCAGCACGGTTGATTGTACACAAACCAACCTTTACTGCCCATCTTGCTCATAATCGCGTTCCCAAGTACCTCCTACATGCAGTGTGCGCTCTGGCAGCGCCTTTTTCAAAGCAGCCTCACCTTCGTACGACTCCCTCCCGTTTAGCAGGACAACCATTTGCCCAGGAAGCACAATCCATGATGTTCGATGGCGCAGGACGGCTTATATGCGAACGCACCCTTGAAACTGCCCAGGCTCTCTGTCTTTTGCAGTTTCACGATATAAAGACTATCGACGGGAACGTGCATTGGGATTCGCGGTATCATGGTGTGTTTTTTAAATCCTGTTCCGCCGCTTTATTGACGGAACTCCACAACCTGACAGATTTAGCGATGCAGCTTATTGAATCGCTGAACGTGTATCAGCACGATTACCCGACTCTCACGCCTGTCCCTTCTCCCACATTTATCCAGGCTTCGATCGAACGAGAAGCCGTGCGCCGCATGTTTTGGATCATTCACTTTTTAGACAACTTGGCATGGATTTATTTCAAGCAGCCTATGCAAGGACTTTCAGAACCTGGAAGACATCTCCGTCTGCCTGTCGATGAGACCACTTTTGAGCTCGGTGTGCACTCCACGCTCCCAGGTACGTAAGGCATCATGCGATCCCCAAAACTCACGCTAACGATTGCCAAAAATCAGAATATTTGCATCTTCCTGCGGTCAGGATGCAGTATTCCTCCGAGTTCGGTAATCTCATCCGTGTCGTCACAATTTATGCCAAGGTGGAGTCGGCAATGGATGAGCTTACCGGTCAGTAGAATACGTTAGATTTCGTTTCGAGTCATCTGAGCTCTTGCAGATTCTGATTCAAATCCAAACGCGCCCTCAGACATATTGGAAGCCCAACATATGATGGAAGTACGTATGCCACCTCTTTTTGTCCTGTTGTTGGTTGATCGTGGCGCTTCCCAATAGTCATGGGCTAGCACTCTACCGGATCATCTTCGTTTCTCAGAGCAGAGTCTACAAGTCCAACAATCAATGTTTGAGACGAGCTCGAACGGTGGTGCCTGGTGCTGGTGTTGTATGCATGTCTTCCACGCGTCATTGGCACTTGCTCTGAATTATGTGAATGTCTATTTTTATGCCCCTATCTCTTCAACTTCTAGCCTCCTTTTCCGTTGACTGAACCTTGCGTCATAGGCTCGGCAGCAACTTCACATGGAACCAAAGAGTGAACCCGTTTGGGCCTTGAAGAGATTGGACCTGATTATGGAAATGCTGGGCGATCGAGCGAAGAACAGTATCCTCAGTGCGTGATGTTTTTTTCACTTAGAACTAACTTTAAGTTTATTCATACGTTAACCTAGTGGCCGCAGCACTATGGGTGAGATCTTTTCCCAGTTTCGGCCATGGTTGTTCTTTTTTTCTTTCGTTTACTAAAATCGCCACAGTCATTGATCAAATACTGTCAACGGGATGACCTTCAGATACGCAACTGGTGCTCAACTTACGAAGAGGAGTGGGGCACTCGGATACGTGAACTTGCGCTAGAACGGCAACGGGTCTATTCCTCTATACCCGCGCATCGTTACGGGGCAAGTCGCCTACCTCCGTCAAAACACCATCCACAAGAACAGTCGCCACAACAAGTTCAGCCGCCGCTTTCCCAGCATCGACGTCTGCCCGGCCTTCGAAATCCATCGACATCGGGGTCACGACCCTCTTCGCACCAGCATGCCTCCTTCAACCATAGGTCAGGTTCCTCATCTCCGACTTCTATGGCTGTCGGCCGACCACTTGAGGATCTTCGTATGCAAAACACCCTTAGCTCCAAATCAAGCACTAGTGGTTACAGTCGTGGTGTCCAGCTACAGTCTCATCTGAGCTCTTCTCTTTCCGATCGGGACATCGGTGGCCGCAACCATACAGGGCCAGGAGATGGCATAGGGGCGGGCCAGAGCGGGAACGGGGTGAAGCGGGAGAGGGAAGCGGAAGCGACTACTTTGCATCTACATGGGCATAGTCATATGCCATCACGACGGTTAGGTCGTGACGCTGATGCTGATTTTATCTCCTTGGACGGCCTGAGTGCCGGACAAGTAGTGGAGAATGTAAATGGAGGACAAGGCCAGCCAAGAAGTGCGGGAAATACTGTATTTGGAGAGGGACAACAGTCACTTCCTTCGTTGAAGTCGGTGGGACTCCTTGCGGTACAACACACGGTGTCGATGCCTGTTGGGCTGCAATGGCTCGCAAATGAAACGCGGTAGAATTTCCTCGATGAGGGGATGTATTTGTTTTTTCCAGGGTTCACAAGGTCCGGTGTACGTCTTTTTTTGCTTCTTCCAATGTGTCTTGCTGTCATTGTATCTACTTAACCAATTTTTCATCTGCACATTGCTGTTCTGCCCTTGTTGTCGATTATTGTAGATGGACAATTGTAAACCTATTCTTGATTATAACTCTAAACCCCATTCTCTATCATTCATCATTGAGCGAAACAGATGCCATTATCGGTCAAGTACAGGAAATGGAAACATCGCAATGAAATCCTGTGAAAAACGCAGCTGAAGAACAATGTGGCCAACTCATGCCTCAACCCTCTTCAGGTTGCGGTGGAGCTCCGGATTGACAAGAGTGACACGAGCAAGAAGCTTGTCAACCACTGTATCCTTCGCTTGCTCATATGACTTTGTAATGGCCTGCAATTTCAATTCTGTTTCCTTGTCTACGGCCGTCTGCGCATCGGAAGTCGTGCCAGCATGCTAATCAGAGAAAAGTGTGAACACATTACAATCAGGAAATTGACATGCAGGGATCGAAGGGCGCACTGATGACTCGAAAGACCTAAATTCTGACTCCTTCGCCTGCTTATAGGCCTCTATCTCTTTCAGGGCCTCCGAGCGAGCATCTTTCAGTCTCTGCACGCGATCTGTGGATAACTGTCTGCAAAAGTAGAATAGAAAGGTCAGGTTGACACGAACATTGGCGAGCTTGCTGAACAATTTTGGCAGCCTCCTTCTCAGCCTCAAGAAGCGTCTGAATCCCTTGAGATTGTTGGGCAGCCTGCAGACGCATGAGAAGGGTTGCCTTGTCAGTACGGCAAACACCATACCATCGGTAAAAGCCAAGTTGTACTAGTACTTCCGATCACCGACCATCATAACTTGATTCGACAACCCTCCATCGCAACTTCTTTGCCTGACTACTTACTTGTCACCTATGCACGTGTATGTACATCGCCATATGAAAATATCTAATTCCAATTGCAGCCGGTAACATATGCAACAGTTCGTGTGCGGTATATCCTTTTGGCTGCCAAATGGCCTGGAATCTTTGAGAGCAGGCTACTTTCAGTCAATGTATCAATGTAGATCACTATTGAATGTACCACAAGGGTGTACCTTGGCTTGTTGAACTCGCAGTCCATGGCTTTTGCTTTCTTTGCCACTATACAACCTCAACGACACGGAGGCAAACTTGACGTCTATGGCTCACAGACGCATAATGATGTACTGGCATACTCCACCTAAGCAATGTCCGTGGGTCATTTGTCCTTAACGCCATGTATGATTCAGGCTTGTTCATTGCGACCTTCTCAAATTTCCTGATGTCCATATCCTGACAAGGGTGAATGTACAGCGGCATAGTTATCGTAAGTTTGACTTGGCCCCTTGCAAGTAATATTAGTGCACCCCGAGTCGTTAGGTATCGTCTACTATGGTACTAGCTAACTTGGATACTACGATAGGTGTCATCGAGTAATTTTGGGGACACATCGGATGACCGGTTCTTTGTTGGGGAGCTTGTTGGGGAGCTTGTCTCCCCTTTGTATCGCTAGCGACCGAAATTGCAAATGATTTGTCAGCGTACACTGTTTCTTTGGTCGTGTTGATTTTGTCCGGGGTGTGGGAATTTGTGCACCCGCTTCTTGCCGGCGGAGTCTGAACTTCCATCAAACCTCAATGGGTGCTCC